>JAUZNC010048723.1:0-15757 GCA_034780395.1 Vannuccia rotundouncinata | reverse complement strand
AATAATAAAAATGTGCGAGGTGACGCTTATTAATTATTTCATACTGGGGATAACAACTTCTGCGCCACCCTGTATTAATATAATTATAATATTTATTATACCTCTAGATTATAATACTCCTCAACATTTCCTTCGGCAAGAGCTTCACTTGCCATACTGTGAAGATTAGCCTCCATCCTTTCATGGGATTGTTCATCCTGACAAAATATATAGAAATGATTCAGTTATTGATTGTTTGTAAGTATTTCAATAATTAGATTTGTATAAAATAAATTCCATAACACTATTAATTATTAAAATACCTGGTGTGCAATTTCAGCTTGATGTTCTAACTTGTGTTCTTGACTGTCACCATGGTCATGACTATGCCCATGACCATGTTCGCTTTTGTGATGGTTATTCCAAGACATTTCTGATCTATTCAGTTAAAACAGTGACAATAAATCAATTTTAAGTTCAATAGATGAAAAAGAACCAAATTTAACTTTTTAATAAAAGTATGTTTAAGTAGCACTTAGTTGTAAGTTAAATAACCCTTCCTAAATTAATTTTTATATATTATAATACAAATTATTGTCAATAAAATATTCATAATAATTTTGAAATTAGAACTTTCATAAAAAATATTATTTTAATTTTAAACCTCCCAAAATGTGGATGACTTTAGTTCATTCATATTTTGAAAGAAAATGACTGATATAATTAATAAAGTTACTATATTATTCATCTTAAAATGGAGAATTGCTATTACTAAAAAAACCTTTTTATTATATAACTAGTCTACTTCAGCTAATAATTGGAACAGGTAAAATTTCTGATTAGACAAAATAGATTGTTAGTGGTATAAGCTGTATGATAAAATTTTGTACTTTAGATCATAGAAACAATATTTTCCATATAACCTGAATTTTGTATAATAGATAAATTAATACCAAAAAATAATAATTTCAATGAAAATGGTCAATGTAAAAGTGCTGCCACTGCCAAAATGTAAGAAATAATTGCAGGGTAACTAATCAATCGCAGAACAAAATTTTTGAAAAAAGTAGATACGTAAATACATTTAAAACACAATCCAGCAAAGAATATACAACAGCTGTTTTATTTGCCTCATGCTGCTGTTTCTGGAGTTCTTCCAATTGCTTTTTTCTACAAGAATTCTGTAGCCCCTCAGCATGCAGAGCCATTCTTTCAATTATATATTATCAATATAATATTCTATATATACTATTTAGTATTCTAGTGTTTATTATTGTATGAGTACCTATTCCTTATTGTACTTCTATCAGCTATTATTACTTTAGAATTATATTTTGTATAATATTATATATTATTACTACATATCTGTATACATATATAGCTATGTCTTCATTAGATTCTATAGTGATCAGAGTTATTTACATTGAGAGTTGTGCAATATACCCAAATGAAATAGAGATTAGGTAAATTTCAGTTGAGCTGTTATTTAGAGTGAGCAGTTAGTGGCATAATATACTCAAATGTCAACAACAAATTGTTATATATGAAAATTGGTAAATTTGAGTGCATCACTCATATATATATATAGCTTATTGTATTTCAATTTAGATTTCTATAATAAACATATGCATAGATAAAATATTTGTAGTGTTATATCATATTAGATCTTTTGCTAAAATTTATTGTAGATAAAATCTTAATAAGAAAAATTAAATACAGTAAATATAGAATCTCATATAACTGAAAAATATGCAAATATTTGGTCAAGTTGAGTATAATATATTATATATAGATAGGCATAGGAGGCTACTTGAATGTGTAACACCATATTAGCTGCTCTTATAAATGACCTGAAAATAATTAACCAATGAGGACACTATAAGGATACTAACTAACAATTTTGAATTTATTTAACCATTTGGAGAAGTAACTTTTCTGTCCCTGAAGATTGTAAAGAAAAGGTTAAAAAAGAACATAGTAATAAGCCATATGATTGAAAATATGAAGAAAAGACTGTGTACTAAAGTGAATATATTGCAGGTTACAGTAAATACTATAATAATCACTGCATAGACATGCGCAGGATTTCAGAAGGGGGGTGGGTGCGCAGCAGGAAAAGACCTTTAAAATCATTAATGTCTAGTTCATCAAATCAGCAATGTGTTTTGGTACCAAATCAGCAATACTGACCACAAAACACAAGGGGCTTGAGAATCGAGCAAATTATGTCTCTGTTTTCACTAATGAGCTTTCGTTGAAAAGTACCCATGCACATATCAATACGTCTTTTGGAAGTGCGCTGTGTTTTCAAGAAGCCATTCATTTGAGCATAAGCAGTAACATGATGTGCACTCTTCTGGAGCTTGTGTGTGGCCTTTGAACAAATACACTGCCACTTCTGAATTTCCCTTCTACGTTGAAAAGACAACATGAAAGACATGCTGCACCATTTTCTCTTTTGCTGTAAGACAACCATTTGAATGTTTCTAACAAGAAGGATTGAATGCACACTGTTCGATGCCACTATCACACTGTGAGTCCTTGTAAGATCAAGAAGGATATTTGAACAAAGACTCAGGTTTACAATTATCAATCAGACACATTGGGGATCATTATTAAAAATATCTGGAGAATCTACAATAGTGATTGATGATGAAGTTGCTGGAGTTGGTTGTGAAGATGGTTCAATATTGACAGATTTTGAAGTTGAAAATCCAAATGATTTTAACAAATGTTTTAAATTATTCGCATCAGGCATAGCTAGGTACACTCTTACGCTAAACTTAGATGTTAAATCAGATGTTGTCTTAGAGAGACAGAGAGTTGCATTTGCCTTCTTCTCTGTGTTACTTCTTAATTTAAATACTTGCCACCTTATGATGTGCAGGTTAAGCTTTATTGAGGGAGAGGGGTGGAGAAGACAGGCAACACATGAATATTGATTTTTAGTTTATACTATAAACTAAAAATCAATCATGTATGGCCTGTCTTAAAATCAGTCAGACTCATTGAGACACTCATAAAACAGTGTTTTTAAAACGTAGATTTTATAGGTTTAAAAATATGTTTTTGTCTTTTTAAGGGGAAGGTGCATGCGCTTTATATGCTTTATGGTGCACATGTCTATGCACTGAACATGAAAAACAGGGTGTAATAATCCCTAGAAAATCTGAGATAATTGCTGAGCAATTCAAATTACAGTGTCAGCACTGACGTAATTAACTGTTTATTTATAATTAAAGGAAAGTTAAAAACATGAAATTAAACTTAATTCATATAATAAAATGAGGCAAGCCTTTATAATAGCCATCACATTAATTATAAAATGACACTCCCATGTGATGGTGTCCATCCCTAAAATAAAATGAGGACTGTGATTTGATTAGTGGTACATGACAATGATCTCCATAATGAGGACAGTCCCCATTATACATACAATACAAATTAGGACCATTATTTGAATAGGTGATGACATGATGACAGAATTAATGTCATGGTTTAGATGAAAGAAAATGATCTCAGGTTTATTTATTATCTACAAATAAAGGTAGGAATAGGTTAAATAGGCTTGAAATTGGGTAAAAATAATAACAAAAAAACCATGGTAAGGATGCAAGGATTATATTTGATAGACTTTAGAATGTATTTCCTGACATCACAAACATAGCTTATGGATATTAAAATATGCTTAAATCATGTGTTTTTACAGAACATTTTAGACACTGCCCCTCCTCATCCCTGACTTCATGAAATTTTCCAGAAATATATTTTTTTAATCCTGACTTATTGCTTTATACCTAAATTCCATGATTAATGACAACCCTGCATTGTCATTTTTCAAAAAAAGTATTAAAGGTAATTTGCTTTAAATTTGGCATTAATAGAATTACACTTGCTGAATACTATTTTTGGCTAGTTCATATTTTTTTGGGTAGTTCACAATTTTTCAGCTAGTTTGCACTTTACAGATAGCCCCTGAATCTATTAACTATCAACTATAAATATACTTTACAGTAAAATTATAATTATTATTGTATTTTTTCCTTGCAAAAAAACATAAACATATGTAGGTCACATAGATAACATGTGATTATTTTTAATAAATAGTGTATACATTGCATATGTCTTAGTATACAAAATGATGTAAAGGCCGATTTGGTCATCCTACTTTTTCAAACGCTGTTATGGCGCTGCATTGAATTTGCAATAAGATAGTAAAATTCAAGTACATCAATAGTATTTATACCTACTGAAAATAATGATAAAACAGTTATTATAAGTGAACTTGGCGGCACCATTTAAATACTATACCTGTAGTTTATTGACAAATTGCATTGGCTCACTGATCTTAAAAAATAATATCAATATACAATACACAATTTTGAGAAAATTAACATAAAGGTAACATAAAAAAATAAAAGTAAAATTTATAAAAAATCAAAAATTACTAACATGGTATTTTTGAAAATCCGAAATAAACTGTCTTTATGAAGAAATTTATAAAATGATTAAATATAAACAAACGAATTTAAAAAATATTTCCGACACATTGAACAAATAAATAAAATTAGAGAACAGTTAGGGTGTCCCAAAACTTTATCTATAGTTAAATTTTATCAACCTGTATAAATATATATTCTACAACTGTAATTATGAAAACAGCTGTATGAAAACATAATTAGACATTTTTTCTATCGACAGATGGTATAATATTAATTATAATTCAATATATTTTTTAGATTAATATATTTACAAAACTAATATTATTCTATCGTGGTAATAAAATAATAAATAAATATAGAAATACCTTTGAAGAATTCTCAAAGTATATTTAAAATAGAAAATTATATATTTTTCATATATATGTACATATATAGATTAGTATAATTTTCATAATTTGTTCATAGTAGTCTTTATAAATTTATTCATAAAAAATTACATCTGATATATTTATATATAAAAATATCGAATTTGTTTAATTTTGAAATCCCTAAGAGTGTTTCGTTAACTCCTTTCGTTTTATATTTTTGCGAATCAAAACAGAATAAATTGATGCCATACTCAACAATTAATATCTGAAGGTAAAAATAATCTTAATTAATTTATATGTAAATCACAAATGAATTAATAAAAGTAGAATTAAAATATTAACTCATTAAATATGATATTCTCATGATTCTTTCGAGCAAATCGATCGTTTCAGTATACAAATTTATACCGAAAATTCAACGTGAAATACAATTTAGTCCTTTGTATACATTTACACATTCCTACGTTTGCCAGAGTATTAGACACGTCACAAAACACTTTTGATTTGATTAGGTTCTGTAGTTGTCCTGGTACGTTTTAAATATTTTATTTATATAGTACTTATACTGCCCGCGGAGTGCTATTATGAGTTGAAATTAATACATTTATTTATTTCAATTCCTTTAAAACACGTTCATAAAGATATAATACAAAGTAAAAGTTAATATATATATAAATTTATATATAAGTCCAGGTAATCCCGGTATAATATACTAATATAATCCCGATATCCAAATACAAATCACAACTGTATGTATATCAACAATTAACTAAGTATATTAAAATTACAACAAACAGTAGTTCCAGGTTAAAAACCAACTAATATGCTAATGAAGAATATTCAATGATTATGATGTCTGTTGAGTCCATGAGCCGGAGGGGGGCAGCATCCGTCATTAGGAGGGGGGCAGCACCCGGCATAAGAAGGTGGGCAACACCCGATATTAGGAGGGGGGCAGCACCCGGCATTAGGTGGGCAAAATCCGGTATTAGGAGGTGGGCAGCACCCTGCATTAGGAGGGGGGCAGCACCCGGCATTAGGTGGGCAAAATCCGGTATTAGGAGATGGGCAACATCCGATATTAGGAGGGGGGCAGCACCCGGCATTAGGAGGAGGGCAACATCCGATATTAGGAGGGGGGCAGCACCCGGCATTAGGAGGAGTGCAACATCCGATATTAGGAGGCTAAAGGAATAAAAAACATTGAATAGACATTGTCGTTATTATATTATTGTGAGTATAATTATTGATGTCTTTATAGATCTATCTTAAGTTAGTTAGAGCATCATATTATAACCAAATAATAAAATTATAAAAAACACTAAAATCCACGTGTGATAAATTTAAAACAAATTGCGAAGAACTTTATTAAAAAAGCGAAATAATCTGATTATAAATTGAAGGTAAAGTCAGTCACATAAAGGATATAATATGGTTTTGTCACCATTTTTAATCGCTTTATATTAATTAGCGTGGGGTTAATCAGAACATAATATAACTACCGGTGCATAATGTGCTCCTCCGTGGTGATTGTAGGGGTCGTTGTGGAGATGAGAAGGCATCCAGTGGGGGCCTCCTCCATGCATATGGTGCTGAAAATCTGCCCCTGCTTGAGCCACCTCTTCTCTCTCATGAGCATGTTCTGCCTTTTTGTGTTGATTGTGAGCCTTGGCCTAAAAATGTTATATTACATTATATCGTAGTGAAAAATAATTCATTGAATTCATAATCTAAAATACACTATTAATAACAAATTTGTTTTACCTCCAGTTTAAAATACTGTCTATCATTTCCATGGAAAAGAGCATCTCTCGCCTTATTGTAAAGATTCGCTTCTCTTCTTTCATGGAATTGTTCATCCTAACGAAATGTTAAGAAACGATTTAGTTATGTTTTCTATTTAAAAATATTGTTGTATTTCACTCGATTTTTATAATTCTATTGAATTCCTATAAAATTACTCTTTAAATTGTCACTAAATTATAATAATAAAAGTTAGGAAATCGATAGAAAATACGTAAGTATTGTAATACCAATAATACAGATAATACATTTAAAAGATAAATGTTTTATATGTAAACTGTTTTATTAGCATTGTAATGAATTGTGAATGTAATGGAGATACAATCAATAAAGATAATCGATAATGCAGTTGAATATAAAGAATATTATTGATAAATTGATATAGATTTTCAATGTATTATGTATACATGTGAAACCGTTAAAGATATTGCTTTATAATTATTGATGAATTGATATAATTCATAAAGATTTTCAATGTATTATTTATACATGTGAAACCGTTAAGGATATAAATATAGATATTGCTCTATAGTTATTGATCAATCGATATAATGGTAATGATATAATTCATAAAGATTTTCAATGGGACTGTTAAAGATATATAGATATTGCACTATAGATGGTGAGACATATATTTTGAATTGATATTATTATATCTTATAGATAATATTACATCAATGTATTACTATTATTATGTCAATGTTGATTTAAATTTTAAATAAATTTCTATAATCATTAATTATATCATTATAATTAATTAATCATTAATGCCCGCTTTTTCTTCATTAACCGCCCGCTTTTTTTAATTAATCATTGATTAATGCCTGCTAATTTAAACCAACTTCGACATAATATGAATACTACGAAGTAGTATTCATATGAATTGCAGATATTGAAGTTACTTTGAACAAGAAAATGGATTGATTCGGAAGAATTAGACTATATAATGTTGTTACATATATATGCATTATGTAATTTTATTGTTTGCGAAACGAATTTCAATTTCTTGGGATTTCTTCTGAAATGGCTAGTTAGCGAAAACTGAGGCCTACAAATAGCGTAATATACTTCCCATAGATCCAACTATTGGAAAATGCAATGTGGCGGATGCAATGTATGGATTATTCAACGTTTGAAATGGTTATCAATATATAATTAATTTTCTAATGTTACGTGTTAAATTTCGAATATTATAATTACTAATCTAAAGTTATAGATGTTGAACATTTCCATGGAAAAGAGCATCTCACGCCTTATTATGAAGATTTGCTTCTCTTTTTTCATGGAATTGTTCATCCTAACGAAATGTAAAGAAAAGATTTATTTATGTTATCTATTTAACAATATTGTTGTATTTCACTAGATTTTTATAATTCCATTGAATTCCTAGAAAATCACAAAATTATAATAATAAGAAATCGGTAGAAAATACGTAAGTATTTTCAATTTAAAAAAAGTTATTTAAAAACAATTTATGGGGAGTACCTGGTGTGCCATGGCAGCTTGATGTTCCAACCTTTGTTCTTGAAAGTTGTGATTGTGACCATGTTCTCGATTATGATGATTATTCCAAGACATTTTCCACCTATTCAGTTAAAACAGTGAGATTAAATAACTTTAAAATTCTGTCGACTCCAAAGTATCCCTATTTCAAAAGATTGATTGGTATATAAGAAAAAAAAAGTGATTTGTAACTTGGCCTAAAAATAATTTAAGATAAAAGTAAATGTTTATAACTTCACACAAACATTTATTATGCTGACTTTCATAATAATCAGTGAGTAATGTTTAATGGAGTGTTCAAGCTGAACAAATGTTGATTATTAATTATGCATGCAAATGCGCACATAAAGCGTTACAATTACAGGGATGTGATTAGACTTGTGAAAAAAGAAGCCCCCCCCCCCCCAGTAAAAAGAATATACATAAACCCTATACATAGCTTTTATGATTGAAATCTAAGATTTAAGCATCGTCGCTTCAAAAAAGCAGAAAGAATCACATCCGGTCCCTTGTAATTATTCATAATTGACAGGGTGTCCACGTTTTTGTTACAAAAAATTGGAGTATATATATATATAATTTTTTTGCACAATAATAAAATACATAAACACAAATTATAGGCGGATGCACAAAATTCATTTGTTAAATATTTCACATGGACAGGGTATATAATTTGGTACAATATTTTTTAATCTGAAGGAAGGTCCTTAAAGTATGTTTGTCGCCACATAGACAGTTTGCCACAGATGGTTTGCCATAAGTAATTCTACTCATAGTTACATTAGTAGAATATTATACAGAACTAATATAGAGATTGTTACAAAGCATCACCACATTGGATCAACTTCCTTCTCTTAGCCTCTGCTTTTAACATTTTGTCGTTTTAGCTTCTTGTACTTCCTGTAATGCTTGGAGGCATTACGTTTCCGTTCTGCCTCTGAGACCTTGGTGTTGACAATTTGATGCGGTTGTTCCTTTAGTGCCGTGCTATACCTTGTATTAGAACCAAAGGTTGGCCTGAAAAAATTATTAAAAAACAAATAATGTAAGAGTATTTACATTCCTACATAGTAGTGACAAATTACAAGTCAACTAAAACTAAAAAAACATACCCTTATAATCATTTCAGGTGTGATCATATATATCAGGAATTGCACAGAACGAATTTAGTATACCAATATATACGCGTCTTCTGGCGACCATTGACAAACCGCTTTCAACCTTTCAAAAATCAAGTACATGAAATGTATATAAGATATATTTACATACAGGGATCGTAACAGCTATTAAAAAAATTCCAGGAAAATTATATTCAAGCCCCCGCACCTCCCCCAAAGCGGGAATTTTTTTGTAGGTTATTTTTCGTAATACAGTAAAAAATATTAAACATTAAAACATAATATAGGTTATGTAGTTCTTTATTTTGTATTGCTCCTGTAATATAGAATAGTTAGCCCTACTGTTAAATATTTTTTGGGGATTCAAATTAATTAAACTTTAAATAAAATAGAATTTGGAGAACCCATCTCCTACAAAAATTATCCAAGTACCCCCCCCTTTTAGATAACAGTGCCAAATTGTAAATCTCAAAAATGAACAAAATTCCTCTAGGATTTCAGGAAATTTAGGATGCATGTACATAATATAAATAAATATAAATAATAAATATACATAAAATAAATAGGAAAACTTACAGAGGCTTTGCCATGGGACAATGTCAGTGTCAACTACTGACAACTCGTTGAACTGAGCTGCCAAGACTTTGTGATACAATACATCTAATCTCGGCCGTTCCATTTCATCTGAATCTTTGAAATCACGAATCACTTTGTCAGAGAAACGATCAATCGACAGTAAGTTATACTGATGAAGAACAAGATCTCCATCGAGTGATTGAGGAAGCTGACTTTTTTGTAAGTAGTTTTCCCAGTATGTCCATCATTCGCTTTTCACCATTTGAATTCTCCAAAATGTAAATAGGACCTAATTAAAGCATGGGCCTGAGAAAAAACAGTAATATTTTAAATAAAACAATGTAAATATAAACATACCATTCATTTAAAAAATAACTCACATATTTGAACATTTCAAATCATACAAGGCTTTGTTCAGAAAGTTTGCGATATTCATAGCATCCATGCATTTACCAGTATATCTAAAAAAACAAGTGACAGCCTGGCATGTGCTGGATTTCCTGATTTCTTGAAAGTATCTAATTCTATTTTTGCCAAAATACCAACATCGGGTATGCCAACCAAATCTTGTTCAGTGGGCAAAGAAATGATTTTAGCAAGACCTTTGGGATTTGAAGATTTTTCAATAACAGATGCCTTCAGGTACCTATAAAACAGATTAAGTTGAATTAAATGATGCTACTACTACATAATAATTAACAATACACATTATGTACATGCATTGTGGACCACAATAGAAATATGTATGAAAGTAAGTCTTTAAAATTTATGATTTTATATACTATAATAATATTATGTTTAATCTAATTACATTTATAATGTAAAAACCATTATCTTACCTCTGGCAAGAGACATTTGAATTTCCATAAGAGCATCATATAACAGAGGTTTTGCCGACTGAAATTTGCAGGAAAGGGTTCCACAACATTGGAAACTGAGATAAAAAACACAGCTTAGCTTTGAAAAGGGGATCAGAAATAGCTGTTTGAACTCTTTGAAAATATATTTGGTTTATTCTCTAATCATCCAACAGTACAAAACTTCAAAGGAAAAACAGAGGTAGATGTCAATACTTCCAAATCAGATCTTCGTTTTGGAGAGTCTCTGAAAAGATAGTAACCAGCTGACAATGTTTCACGAAAATTCCAACATGATGTCTTGTAGCCATCTTTTGCAGCTCCGTGAACAATGTGCAATCCACATGATCCAACTGGCAATATCTCAAGTAGAAGGTTCATCTTCCATCATTTTAGAAAGTTGAGATAAAAAAAAGGGGAAACTCACAGAAAACAGTTTTTGTAATCCAGTGCTGTACAACAAATCACAAAAAGCAGTAAGATTATCTGTGGCCCTATGTTGACAAAGAAATACAAAGCCAAAATAATGAGTGACAATTTGTTTTACTTCATCGTCCGAGAAACATTTAATAACATCCAACTGGCACTTCAGCGAAATTTTGAATAAATTCTTTCTCACAATAAGGAGCAATTGCATAGATTAGATAATGGGCCAATTTTGTTCGAACAAGAGATAATTTCTTTGCCATAGAAGAATATGCACAAATAGATGGAATCAAAGAAAAAAAAGATTCAGAACTACAAGAAGACATTGATGATTTAAGAGATCCCAGTAAAAAAAAAACAATTCATCCAAAATCACTTCCTGTCTTCTTTTAAATGAAACTGGTTGATTTTTCTTTTGGTTTGGTTGATCAGTAGAATCAGATTGAAATTGCATTATATAAAATTACAAAAAATTGACTTTTGTTATACAATTATTCATTATTGAATTATTGCCTCCATTAAACATTTTTTATATGTACATATCTTATATGTATTTATTTAATGTATTTAACAAATTGTCCTTGTTTCTGAAATATGTTTTATCATATGAAATATATCCCATAATTAGCTGTGGAATATTTTATAAATAAATAATTCATTAAATCCAAGGAGAATGAATTATTTATTTATAAAATTGTACAGTACAGAAAAAAACAGAAGCAGTCTTTATTAAATAAAAAGTAACTAATTAAACTATCTCTAAAAATAGCTTTAAATGTTAACAGGACTGAGGTACAATACATACAACTAAAAAATATGATATTAACATTTTTGTTTTTGTCTAAATAATGAGATATATTAGTTTTTTTATATTGTCAACTACATAAATGTTTTTAATTTCAAATTTACAAATTACAATAACAAGAACTGTAGTGGAGTTAGTAGAGAATTGAATTGAGTTAATAGTTGGAGTTAATGGCAAATGATTATTTTATGATTCTGGAAAAATATATTGTTCAATAATGATATATAAAATTCATGATAACAAATTGTGTTACCTCTACTTTCCTACCCCCATATTTTACAGCATATTTTTTTTGAATTTCAAGACCTGAGAAATTTACCTCCAAATAGCCAAACTTCCTGACATGGCTGGAGATATGCAATGCCTGCATAATAAAAAGAAAGGTTAGTTCTAGTCAGCACAATATGATCCTCATGTATGCTCAAATTCACATAAAAGTGGTTCAAATAATCCAACCAGGGATGGTCTATCATTTTGTAACAAAAATAACAGATAGATTTTTTTCTTTATACAACACTACTTTAAAAGTACTTTTTTGTCTAATTAAAATCATTCAATTAAGATTTTATTAAAGATCAATATTAATGAAGTGGATATTGGTATATTAAAAATAAACCAATATTGGGATGACTAGTCTTTAAAATTATAAAACTAAATAAGTGATAGTTAACATAACATAATCCAGAGATATCTATGTATTATCAATAATCAAATATGTATTAAAGTTGATAGTACCGAAAACATTTTTTTGTAAGCCCATGGGCAGACATGGCAGATCAGAGATTCATTCAGAAATTTGGTATAAAAGATTGAAAATAGTTAATTGTTAAATCAATAAAAGCTATATTTTTCATAAATTGTATATGTCAAAAATTTTGACATAAAAAAATATTTTATTTGTAAAAAACCATTTAATTATTTAATATTATTTACTGTAGTGTTATTATTAAATATTTAATTAATTATTTAATATTATTAAAACTTATTATATGATTGTATAAATGATTCACCAACATAATTCTAAGATTAGCCTTTCCTTCCTATTATTTGAGTGTTGGCATTGTGGTCTAGTGGTTGAGAGTATGGGCAAAATTGGCTCTGTTGGACTTCAGTGGCAACTGAGCAGCTATAAGTACTAACATGACTATTAAAAGTCTACTATTACTTTTATAAATATAAGTATAACATTAAATGTTTCTTAAATAAAAACATTTTTAAATACCAAAAATGATTTTTGGCTAATATAACCATTTATTTTATTGTATCAACCTAATAAATATAATTTGATGAAATGGCTTCTGACATACAAAATTTATTTTATCAACCAAAAATGGTTTTTTATATGTTGTTTTTTACATTATGATGATAAAATTACATTTTAGCAAATCATTTGTATCTCATGATGAATTGACTAATTCAGTATAGTCTATAAGAAAGAAAATAAGTGAGTTTGAAAGACAATTAAAAAGGCCTGAAAAACTGGTATTATATTATTTATGTATATGTATAAAGGGAGGGAAAGAGTTCAAAACCACATATAATAGGAATTCCAAAGCAATGGACATATATATCTAGACATTTTGTTTATTTGTATCATTAGTAATTTATTCTTAGATTCTGAATAGTCAGGAGGGTGTTCGAGAGACATGCTCATAAACGCGCTCAATGAGCCCTACACTAAATTATTTTAATGAGGGCTCATAAAAGATGTTCAGAAGACGCACTCATTAAGCCATCATAATCAAAGCGCTCATAAACATGGAATTCCCTCTTTACTATAAATGGAAACATTTAAATTGAGCTACACATGTTTTGATTTGTGGAAACAAAATTGATGTGTGTCTGCATCAATGGGACATACCTGGTGAAATCCGAATGCATGTGCTTGTGAGAACACTGAGCGTGTGTATGAGAAATTGCCAAGGAAGTCAATGCATTCCGTTAATATAACTGAAAGAATGAGTTAATGAGCACTTAACAAGGTGGTACCTGCCCTCATTAAACTTTAGCCAGATCAATATTTTATGACGGATCTCTGGAATGCGCACATAATGAGGGCTCAATAAAAGTATTGATTTTAGTTCTCTCAAACGTTTACTCGCTTAATGAGCCCTCCTAAGTTTATGAGCTGTCTCTCAAACACCCTCCAGACCAATAAAAGTTTATTTTTGGCATAAAACTAGTCATACCAATATCACTTGTCCAACACTAAATATATTATCAAATGAATTGATAAAATTATAGAGCATCAGCATTATTGCAATGAATTAAATTAATATATTTAGCATTTTACACTGAATTTACATACTATGTTTAAGTAAAAGTGTATAATATAAAAAAACAAGCAGACATAAATATTCATAAAAGATATTAAAAATTTATGATTTTGTTACATATTTTAAATTTTACAAAATATTTCTGTATTCAATTTTTTTCAAAGAACATAGTTTTTACACAAAAAAATAAAGTAATCCTGTATTTTAGCATGGTATATTAAAAAAATTTATAAAATTAATGAAGCGCAGTAAATTAAAAAAATTTATAACACATTTTTGATGTTCAAGTGTGGTGGAACCAGCAGAGCTGGTTCCTGGGTCTACAATAATGTTGGTTTAAAGCTTTGTTTTGACTTTTAAGCTTTTGATAATCAAATGTTTCCAGGACCCCAGCATCTAAACTGACATCTTAATTTCCTTTTGGCGTGCATCCACATATTTTCACTGTGATTCGTATATGTATCCTAGGGTCCTTGAAACATTTGATTATCAAAAGCTTAAAAGTCTAAACAATATTATTGTAGACCCAGGAACTGGCGAGCCGCTTTCACCACACTTGAACATCAAAAAAGTGTTATAATTTTTTTTAATTTACCGCACTAATGTACAGGATTACCAAAAATAATTTTGTGTAAAAATCTGTTTTAACACATTTTTCTACCAAACCATGACCCATTTGGACACACTGATCCATCCCTGTAAATACTATAGTAGTATATATATATGTAAGTATAGGTAAGTAATATAGGTAAATATAGTTAACTATAGGTAAGTAATATAAGTATGACTTACTTTATTTCCAGTTCACTTCAAAAAGTTACCAAACAATCGTTCAATTCTAATAAATATGTAAATAAATTGAATAAAGTGAATATGTCTGTCACAAAGAAAGTCGGACGTGGATTGGCGTAGAGCTCGCTAGGGACTGTAAATAGATACATCCTTATATTACACTCTAATTTCTTTCAACTCGATAAAATTTTAAACTAGCTTACTGATTTTATAAATGATACAATAAAACAATATAACTGTAATTTTTAACGTAATTAACAAATTATTTTCAATTGTAAATATTATAATTGTAATGATAATATAATTTTTCAGGCCCTTATTTCCTTTAAACTATCGTTTTAAGGGGCGCTATGATTATTATACAATATTTATAATACCTATATATATTTGTCTATTCGTTCAATTGCTTTACCTAATTCAAATATTCTGACTTGGTAAGATGTAGACGCTCAACTAACAGTTTTATTATTTCATAGAATGCCTAGCATGATAATCAGTACGCAGACTTCGGAAAGTGTATACCACCAACCTGACAGTTTTCTGAATATCATAAGCACAGAGATTTGACTTTTAAAGTGTAGCACTGAGGTTGTCAAAGTGATCAAGCACTGCAGTGTTGAGCGAGGTGAAGGCCATAGACAAAACGAAAAGCATCCATTTTCTTAGCTATACCACTAGCTCTTGCACGAATTTCAAAATCGCTTGTATACTTTGAATCTTCACACCACTCCAGCATTAATACATGTTATTTGTTTAGAGATATTTTGAACAATTTTTATAAATATAATTTCGCTGTGATACTTATTATTAAT
>JAUZNC010048701.1:0-15761 GCA_034780395.1 Vannuccia rotundouncinata | reverse complement strand
TCTTTTTCTATTTAAAATGTGAATTTTTAAAGATTTATTCAGTGAAATGCTCACATATCTCGCATATTAGACAAGTATAAATTATCATAAAGATTTCTTATAAATATCACGGCAGGCGCCACCAAATTTCGATTGGGAGGGCAGATTTGTTATTAAATTTCTGACAAATTTTAGAATGTATAAAATAATAGTACCTACATAATTAATAATCACATCAATTTGCATGCATCTTGCATAAATTCTAGTTCTATTAAATACATCATATAGTATCACTTTCGGCACATGCAAGATTTTACGCATGTCCATAATAATGTGTGAATAGGCATCGAGGTTCTTCTTTGATTTGTGCCACTATACTCCACATTTCTTTCCAGTCATGAAACTCGCTCCATCATAGTATAAATAAAACTTTTCAATTAAAAAAATTATATTATATACCTAATATCACATTTTGTAAACAAAATTTTGTATGATTTGTACACAGACTTTAATATGAAATACTAGAAGGAGCGGTTTGCCACGCATAGACGCTTACCTATAGTAATAAAAACGTGATAACACGACTTTTACCTAGAGGGGTTTTCACCAAAAATTCACTAGTATAAAGGAAATTACCAAAAGTTAATAACATAAAAAAAGGTTATAAAGAGTTGAAACCATTATTTTTTCGACAAGAGGGATTTTTTCCGACAAAACCAAACTTATTTTTGTTTGTGGGGGGGGGGGGCGCCCGCCCCCCTACCCCCCCCCCGGCGGCGCCGGCCATGAATATACATACGTTTTTTCGAACGAAATGTGTAAACAAAAATATTAGCTTATGAAATTAGACCTCTTTTGAAATTCAATTATATCCATTATATTCCGTTGATTTGAAACTTCCATTACAATATTCTAAAAACCGTATTTTCAGTGTTTAGAATGGTATATAATAAAGTATAATTCAATAAAAGGGAACGTCACAATCTTTAGTTAAAGACTACAATAAAATTATGATTTTGCATATAAAACCAATGTATTCTATAAATAGATATTTTTTATCCAGTCATTGTGATTTCCCTCAGTGCGCAGAAAAATCAACAGCAATTCTATAACCATGCCGCTTCTATCTTATTTATATTTCTATGGTTCTACCCCCTCCCTTAATACACACTCATGAACGATAACAATTTTCAGCGTTTCATAAATCACTTTCGCATAATAAAAATGTAGTTAACAAATATGTGTGTACATGCGTATTGCATACAATAATTATTATAAAAATCTATTTGGCAGGATACATTTTAAAATAATTAAGACACAGTTGATAATATACAACGGATTATTGGTCCACTGACATGTCATCCAATATAATCTGTTCCTACAAAAATCTTAACTATACAGGGTCATTAAATGTAATTACTAGAAAAAGTAGGTACTATAAAATACAACAGTTATGAGATCATACACAATTATTAATAATGCTTTCATTTTAAAAAGTTAAAAATTACACAATGTTATTATATTTAATTATTAGAAAAATAGGTACAAAATACATTTGCGTGCGATATATGTACATATTTGGCGAAAATTTATCTGTAGGTATTTTATAGATTAAAAGCATTAATGTATTCGAATAAGGCGATTATACCTGACTTAATTGGCATTTGGATTTTTGTAAATTAGGGTATAAGCATTGCAGTATGCTTTAAAAAAATCTGCGTACAACTGTCGAAAATCAGACATTATTTCCAAAAAATTGTGAATCCGCATAAACCTGTAAATTCAATTAATTTAAACGAAACAACGTGCTTTAAAAATAGAGTAAAGATAATACAACAGATTTATCTTTCTCTATACGGCTTTTACTAACAGGAATGTTTTGTGACGTCACAATTTTGGAAACTCCTTTACCCCTCCATCACAGATTTATCAACCCCACTCCCTAAATAGCCCCTAACAATGAGTGTTTAATTCAGATAATGATTTTTTAAATTTAATTTTTGACAATTACAATTCATCAAAATAAAATGAGTAAAGATGCCGTAATATTTAATTCTAGTTATATTATAGTAGTTATAATATGTGTGGGGATGGCGGGCATGGCCTGTGACGTCACATTTTTTGTGTTGGATAATATGCATATATGAAAACATATCAAAAAGTATTACCACATATATTGTTAATTAATTGTATTGAGAGACGAAAGAATTAGGTTATATAAAAACATGTAATAGTATTTTATTTTCGAACAGCGAAGTGGAGAGTTGTTTCCAAAATGTGACGTCATTTTGGATTGGGGGTTGTCTAAATTTATAATTTGCAGGGTACGTGCATGCAGCTTTTGACAAATAAAATTCCAGGAGTTTTCCAAGAGTATATTTTCCTATTTTTTAGCACATTTTAATTAATATAATAATACTGCTGAATCAAACTTTGTGAAATTTATTATATTGCATATAATTATTTCAATATCAATTTTATTTAATGTACTATTTAGTTTTTAAATCAATTTAATCTATATATCTATATAATCTATTTATTAATTCACATAAATAATAATATATACAGTTCACAAATCTGTTATATTTAGTTATAAATTATTATACATATTTGAATTGTATAGCATAACAAAGTAATATTAATAAAAACATTAGGATATGTTTAACATTAAACATGGAGGAATTTACTGCATTAAATAGTGCAAGGAATGGTCAAACATGAAAACTTCAGTATGTATATGAATTCAGTTAAATTTTAAATAATATCAGGGAAATCTATTAAGCCCTGGGACACTTCACAAGCAAGTGGTGTCACTCGCAAGCAGTGCAAAAAAAATGTTGAGGTAATTTTTCGAAATATAATAAAAAATATTACTCGTTGCATTGCAACTGTAATATAAAATATAGATAGTTCTATAACTAAATAAATTTGTGTAACAATTAATTTTAACATTAATATTTTAAAAAGGCAGAGGCCAAATATTTGAGGGCATTTTCTAGAATTCGAGGACATTTGTCAAAAATTTGAGGATTTTCGAGGACATTTGAGGATGTTTGTCAAAATTCGAGGACATTTGTCAAAAATTTGAGGATTTTCGAGGACGGGTGGTCACCCTGTTCATATTATACAAGACATAAGTAAAAAAATTTATCAATGATTATAATATACATAACTTAGATATATGCTCCTTAAATATATAGGTACAATAATTATAAAGAACTGTACTCAAGCCTACTCCTAATGACAACTCAGCTAGCCAGGGTTACTAATTAATTATCTCCCAGCATTCCGAGTGAATTAATACTAAATGTATTGGAAAAAAATATTACATTAGAATAATTCTATTCATAATCATATACCATTCAAAAGTAAAAATGTAACAGACTAATGTAACTAATAAGTATTGTCTAATTCCAAGGGGTTTTCCAAGAGGCCGCATGCACCCTGGATTTGGTTCCAAAACATATGATCGCGAGTTATATTATAGCCAAATTTTCTCATTAAAACTTTGATGTTGCTGAATATAGAGATCAAATAACTTTCTACAGCTTGTGGATATAAAATCTTTATGCAGCTTGAATTAATTGTTCTCGATTATTTAATACTACATAACAGGAAGTTTAAAATTATAAGGTAAAATTAAAATTATATATCCTCACAATTATACATTAATTGATAATTTTATATTTTTTGATTAATTTTAACAAACATATTTACTAAATTTATAATGCAATATATTATAAAATACAATGAAGAGTTCGCTCTAAATTTGAGGACTCTATATTAATTGATGCCAAATTGAGTCCTTATATAAGTAGTATAAGAAGCACACAAACATGGAAAAGTACCTACTAACGAATATGATTGGTTCTATGACTAATTACCTCTATCTAATCCACGAATTTTCATTTGGGGTCATTGTTCGTATACTTAAAAGTCTAATAACAACAATGACAATGTGAAACAGCTATTTTATTTTCATTAATAAAATAAATATTCGTACATAGAAATAAAAAAATAGTTTTGAAAAGCAAATATAAAGCTTATTTAAAAGAACAGCATAACTTATAGTATGACTATATATTAGGTTATCCCAACACTTACTTCTAAAACTAATAGAAATAGAATAAATAAAATAAAAAATTGGAATAGATTAGAAAAAATAAATATGTACTGACAAAAAATACCAGTAAGATTCCTAAACAAACAAAATTTACGGGTTTTGTTAACAATATTTAGAGTATCGTGTTAATCTAAAGGTCCACATGTAAATTATTAGATACATTTTTGTGCGAAATTATCGTAGGACTTCCCACGTCCACATATAACTTGTTTTCATTAGTGAATTCAGACTTGCTTAGATAACCATCCTGAAAATACAATGTTGTATTATTAATCAAATACGAGAAAACAGATTGAATATGTACTATATGTTAATATAGACTAATATGGTTAATACAAATATAACAGGAAAAAAATATTCAAAAGTTTTAGATTTTTATTTGTAGAATTTGATTTCGAAAACATTGATTGAAGTATACATATATATATTTACCGGAAGAATACTTAATCAACAAAAAATAGATATATATATATATATTTTTTTACAATATATCGAAAAATATTTTACAAAAAATAAATTTGTGTTTTCATATTAGTATATTGCTAATTCCTGTCGATATTTATAGCCTAGACATATGGACATCATAACGTAAGTCAATCTGTTTGTCCTGACCTTCCGATCTTACTATAAACATAATTAGGAGACAATATATATTACAGTTTAGTAGTATGAGATAGTGACTCATGTCTCAATAGGAAAAATATTTTAGTAAATAATTAGATTTTTATTGGTCGCCCCACTCAACTTATCAGAGTTCAGTATTGCCGAATGAAAATCAAACTTTAAGTGTTTAAATAAGCAAAGTGTAATTCGGGCGAAGCGCAAAAAAACTTTATTTTGCATTGCATCTGTAATACTGAATGGATAGCCCTACTGCTAAAGAAATTTGTGCGAAGCAAAAACATTGTTTTGGGATTACAATTACTTTTAACATTAAATAAAATAGAATTTCGAGAACCCATCTCCAACCAAGAAATTATCCAAGTACCCGACCCTATACCTCTATTAAAAAAATAGTACAAAATTGTCAATCTCAAAAATTATCCAAATTTTTCTGAAATTTCAGGAAATTTGGCATGCCTGCTATATGATTAGATCAATTAAATAAAATTCGAGGATTTCTAAAAACAATTCGGACAAGCATCACGCTATGAGTCCATGAAAATAATATGACAGAGTTGTCCATGATTTAAAAATAGAGTTTTTGGCATGAATATTCTATTAAGAACATATTTTTGATATGTGTCAGTGATATTTATTATATACAACAAGTAACCATATACGTAGTGTTTAGTATTCGATTATTATTGACTCTGATTTTAATAAAATAAGTGATCCAAACCTATATTTTGGCTAATGAAGTCTTCACAAGTAAACAAGAGCAATAAAAAAACGAGGGTTGAGAAAATGATTATTACACTTTCTACATTAATTAAAAAGTACAATGAAAATCACTACAATATATATTTTTAATACAAATATTAAAACAACCTACATTGTCAATATCAGACTTGGTGAACAAACTTTCCATTTCTGAATCCAGATCATATGTGTAGAATATCCACTTATCAATCTCTTTGGCATCCATCCTGCCATCATTGTTTTTGTCCCAACGCTTCACAAAATTCTCTCGTTCTAACTCCAACCACTCCATCTCTTCTTCGCTATTAAAATCATTAAGCGGTAGGTCTTCTACTCACCATTTTCCGGATTGAGAAATAGAGAAAAAACAATGATTATTAAGTTTTTGAAAATTGTTGAAAATCTATTTTATTATGTATAACTATTTTACGATTAGGTTAAAAATTTAAAATAAGTTAAAACTATAATAAATAAATAGCAATCAAATAATAAACCATTCTAGATTATTGTAAATATTACAGAAAAAGCTTTAAATGAGATCGTATGATATGAAAAAAGATAAGAAATTTTTAGATAATTTTAATTAATGTTAATCTTTACTAATAGGATAAACATAAAAATGATGAAAAAGCTATTCTACAAACATAGGTACTTACGAAAATATTCTGAAAGGTCAATTGTGCCATCATTGTTCTTATCGAGTTTATCTAATGTATTCTGAAATATAATATTAAATTATAAAAATATAATACAGCTTAGTATTCTAATATTCTATAATGCTAAGTTTGTACAAATTAAATACAGGTAATTTCTAATATTTGTAATCAAAAAATAATAATTGGACCCAAATATACACCATTAGGTATTAGAAATCTTTATAAATCGGTGAAAATTTGATTGAACCATCCATGAAAATAAAATAATATCAATGATTTTTCTGATCTGTTAAAAAATACGTTAAAATCAATCAGTGTTAAAATCAATCATTCATATTTTTAAAAAAGATTGCTGAAATATCGTTATTTGAAAGAATAGACAAAATGTCAATAAGATAAACAATGTTAATAAAGTTTAGTCAAATATATATACAGGCCTGTGATTGACCCCTCAACAAATTTGAGGAATATTTTGCAGAAATCTGAGGAATTGAAAAGCACATTTTAAGGGTCCAAAGTAGTTTTTTTGTTGCAATATAAAAGCCATACATACTGGCGCAATGTGATTTTTTTTCTTAAAATGGCCTCCACCTCCCCTTAAAGGCCACCAACATTCAATTATTGCACTTTTACTCAATATTTTTTTTTTAATTTATGTGCATACAAAAATAAGGTAGTGCTTTAGTAAATGCTGTTGGCCTCGTAGCCATCCGTTCCACCCACTTTATTTGTAGCTCTGAATGTTGGCGCTTTTTACTCTGATCCAGTTCCTTCATCCGTTCAGCATGTGCTTATAGTTTCTCTCAATTTCAGCAACAGCAGCATGAATAATAAATAGAACTTACCTAAAGTAACGATTATCAATGATATGTAACATGTCAATCATATGTCAGATTAGTCTTCGCAAATTTTCGCAAGTTCTTATTCTAGAAGGCATTTAAAGACGCCAAAAATTATTTAAAGCATTTTATTGAAATTTGAGGAATGTTGTCCAAAAACCCAAATTTGAGGAATTTTAGGAAGATAGTGAAATTTGAGGAACAATCACAGGCCTGTATATAGTAACAAATGGAATTAATTAAGTAAACATATAACATTTGAAACATCAATCTGTAGTGCTCTGATTCTGAATAATACCTGAACCTCAAACATCCTCATACGCAATGAAAGCTCAGGGTGAAGGAAATCTAAAAATTCTCCTCTAGTGAGACTTTCATCCTTATTGAAATCTGCTTTATTCCATCTATCTTCCAACATTAAAAGATCCTTAGAATTTTCTACAACATAGATACAGAACTATTTTGTTGTAGAGAATGAATGTGTAAAGAAATTCTACCCTCTTAAAAATTCTAATTGATTTAAATCTTTTCTTATTAAACTAAGATAGGTACAGATGACATTAAGAAACATTTAGTTTTTAAAATCTTCAGAACTGTAAATATAGCGTCTGTAAAGTATGTAATGACAACTAGTATGTATTACATTATGCAGTTACATTTCATTTTTTTAATATTACAGAAAAAAAGCAATTAGGTCTATCACTCAATTTGTAATTTGATAAACAATAGCTAAGCAATTGGACAAAATTCTATAAAAACATATTCTATTTTTTCATTAAAATTGTTTCGGACTTATAGCTAATATGATAGATATTTCCAATATAATAATTGCAATTTAATTAACATGTTATTTTGAAGCAGCATTCAAATATAATGTATAAGTATTATTTTATTATCTACCACACAAAACTATTTTTTATCAAACCTTTGTCTATAAATTCACAAAAATATTTTCAAATGATTGTCAATATTCAACTAAAAATACATTAGTTGAATTATTTACCATTTTCATAAGCTGTTGTCTTGTACTCATTCCAAGTTATTTTTACAG
The DNA here is from genome assembly GCA_034780395.1 of Vannuccia rotundouncinata. NCBI lineage: Eukaryota > Metazoa > Platyhelminthes > Proseriata > Coelogynoporidae > Vannuccia > Vannuccia rotundouncinata. Next base: position 7,751 of record JAUZNC010048701.1, on the reverse strand, counting down.
CAGTTTCTTTGTAGAAATCATTCCATTGATTAACTTGGTCATCTCTAGCACTGGGTTCATTTGACATTTTCAAAGTCCATTTTTTCAATTCCTGTCTGGAAACTTTACCGTCACCATTTCTATCCATCCTGCTGACGAAACCACTGATGAAAAGCATCATAAAAAATACAACAATGACACTATTTTTGGAAAAAAAATACCACATAGGTTAAAATCAAAAAATAATAAATTCCATTGAAAACTTCTTTATTTAATAAATTTGGACATTACGTCATCTTCATATTAAAAGCTTTAAATATTTATTATAAGGTATGTATCATATATAGAATTCAAATAACATTTTAACCTGTTGCTGTGTTTTTTCAGCAATGTTATTCAACATTTTATTTTCAGCAATTAAAAAAAATTATCTATCGAATTCAGAAATAGTATGTATACATTATCATATATAAAAGTAAGTAGGTATTTGTTTAGGTACCTATAGGCACAGTATAAAAACTAAAACAGTAACATATGTTGTAAAATAATTGGAAATTTACAGAATTTTAATCTGTATTCCTATATAAGCTAAATTATAAATTTTACATGAACACATAATGGATATATATATATTATACATTTCAAATCGATTCCTAATCACCTTCTGTCAAATTACTATGATCAGGGTTCGAACATAATTTTTAAAAGCAATTTCAAAAGTAGGTATCATAGATTAAATGTGAAATTCCAGATGTATATTCTAAATATTTTAAAATTGATACATTATTAAGTGACCTTTACTAAATGACAGTATGGCTACAAATTAATAGAATTAATGTTTAATTTCGAGCAAAAATACTATAAATTATAAAGATTGTAAAATTGCATAATACAACAAAGATTACCTTAGAGTCTGCTTGTTATCTTCTGGAAATAAATTTGCCCAATCTTTACCTAAAAAAGATTCCTGAAAATATCCAGCAGTTCTGTCTATTCCATTCTGTAAATAGTATTTGATTTTAAATATTTTGTTGTGAGAATCAATTCAAGGACAAACTTAGAATTAATATATTAAAAAAATATAATTATAAAAGACAATAGATACAAATTGTAATGTTATAATTTATTAAATAATTTCTTAAACAAAATTTACTTTAAAACAATGAATAATTACTTACACATAAATTAAATAAAATATATAATAAAGACATTTGGATTAGGGTAACCAGATTCCAAGAAGACATTCTAAAAAAAAAACAGTATAAAAAGTAATTTATTATAAATTTTAAAATGGTAAAGTAAATTGGTCCTAATATGTCAAACATTTATCAAAGTATTCTATAATATGTTGAATATATAATTTGAAAATTTACAATTTCCATAAGCTATCCAAAATAAGTTTGAACTGTAAATGTTAATATTACTTATCTGAAGATATGTATTTGCATATGTTGAATAAAAACAAAGTATAAGTAAACTTTAAAAAAATACTGTGTAACTACAATTTTTAAAAACAATATTATATATAAGAAAATACCTACCTAATTTTTAGTGCTTGAAAAAATGTTGAAATAATTTACAATTTTGCTTCCCACACAGTATTGACATAATTCAGAATTAACCTAATCGTCTAACCCATATTTCAGTTTATAAGATGTAGTGGTTCTACTAAGCTTAACACCAGAAAGAACAGTGTGATCATTAGAGTTAGCCTGGATAAGCTTAACCAAAGATGGCAGTAATGAAAAATGCAAAGAATGTTCGACTATAATAGTATATATCCTAGAAGCATTGCCTCAATGTTTGAAGTTCTGTACATTAATGAAACTTTAGGTTTCAAAAGTTGATCAACATTTTCGATGGCAGCCACTTTTGCAGTATTACAAAATTCCAGTTGTCCAATCTCTTAAAGAATAATTGGGACTCATAGAAGACAGTTTAGACCCATGAAGATCGCAGTATCCATATGCTGTAATAAGGTAGAACAACCTTTTGACATGTAATTTATGACTTTATTGCATTTCCTCTGCCTTTTATTTTTACAAATACATCATTGAGATGAAAGTTTAATGATACAGCCTGACCACTTTTCATATATATTACAGAATTTTTGTGCTGTAACCATTCCCAGTTACATTTATTACATTTCTGGCCATCAATTCGACCATCTTGTTTATCAATTATATACAGTTCTAATTGTGTAAATTCAACTGATAAGGAGACCTAGAAGACAATTAATAGATTGATGCAGAAGAGGGCACACTAACAGATGTGGAAGATGACTCCTGCAGTGACTTAGAAGGGCCACTGACTGGCATAGATGAAGACTCATGGAGTGACATAGAAGGGCCACTGACTGGCAAAGAAAGAAGCATCAATAGGATAGCATTTAGATACACTTTTTATCCATTCTCGTTTTTTCTTTTCTAAACGTTTAGCATGACAACTTTTATGTTTAGCATTTTAGAAACTAAAAATAGAAAATAGATAAAAATGATGTCAGCAATATAAGCAATCTATTATAATAATGTTTGATGTACATTAACAATCTATTTTAATTATGATAGGGGCCCTCTTCAATGTACATAACAAACTATTTTAATTATGATAGGGGCCCTCTTTGATGTACAAAAACAAACTATGTTAATTATGATAGGGGCCCTCTTTGATGTACAAAAGCAAACAATTTTAATTACGATAGAGGCCCTCTTTGATGTACATAAACAAACTATTTTAATTATGATAGGGGCCCTCTCAGACCCCCACCCCCCCCCACATATTTTTATTGCAGATTTAGACAAATCTGTAAAATGACCAAATTTCTTATAAAAAAGCAGAATTCCACTAAATAGCAGCAGATTCACACCCCTGCAGATTAGGTATGTAGTTCAGGTTTACCAGAACAGAGTTTATGAAAACCCTCACAAAATAAAAAATATTAGCATAAACATTTATTTTTGCTGGGATGGTCCACTACTTCAGAGAGTTTGTCACATTTAACCTAAGCCAGTTTGTCACATCCAATAAATACATAATAGTGTAATTAACTAAATAAAAAAAAGTTTTTTACTATGACAAAATTGAGTAATTACTGTTCTAGATATATTTAGTGCCATAGATGATAATAAAGAATACTTATTAATTATGGTTTTCAATTTTTGAATGGCCTCCAAACCACCCCTTATACTATAGTCACTTACAAAAACTACATATTTCTAAAAACACCAATTTTGATTATAATTATAAGATTCTGATATGATAATATGTTAATACAGTATATAGTGTGCAGCAAGGGGCTTAGAAAAAGTTCATTATATGTGCATTTCGTAATATGCACATATGATAATATCATGAATCACACTAAAACATGTGTTTTTGTGTGACTGTAGTATAGCCATTCTTCATCTCTTTATTATAGAAAAGTAGATGAAGTTTACATTAAACAATTATGTACAACATATGAAATTGTGCTGTAAAACACATATAAAACACAATACAGTTTAATCAGACAAAATATCAGTTTCTGGTAGACACTAAATCATTTCTATTTCTTCTTCTTTGGAGTTTCCAAATCAGTGTTCTTTGCTTCCCACTCAACCAGCAAAGACTGACTCCTTTCAAGAATGCCATTCACTGCTGACACTATATAAATTTTTTTCTTCTCCAGGCCTTTATTTAACATGACAAGACCTTTCTGAAGCATGGATGCTTCATTTAGACCTGCACAAATAGCCATATCAAATTCTGCCAGTCATTTTATGTTGCTGGTTTCTGGTTTATGGGCTGATGCTCTTACAACTTCTGCATTTTCTTTTGCTTTCTTTTCATCCACAAGCCACTTTACATAGTTCTCTCTTGCTTTTCTGATATCACATAGAAGTCTATTAGAGATTGGTAACTTAGCTGGGAATTTTTTATAAATAAATTATATATTTATGATTTTGTTACACATTTACAGTGTGATACAAAAGATTTTATTCATTATTTTTTCCAAAAAAAATTATTTTGACACATGAAAATATAATGTATAAAAATTTGATTTTGACACATTAAATATGATTTTGTCCAATAAAATTTAATTTTGACACATTTATCCTACCAACTTCTAAATGACCACAGAACCATCCCTGATTTTTATTTTACAATATTGCCTATAGGTAATAAATGTCCTATCCTGTCCCAAAAATGTCCCTGGGATGGGATGGAGTGGTAAGTATTAAATGTCCCAATATGTCCTAGGGACATTTATTATAAATAAGTAATAAACATCTACTGGATGTGGGTAATAAATTTCCCACCCAAAAAATCAATAAAACTAGTTTAAATATCAAGGTAAAAAATAATTTAAAACAATTAATAATAGACAAATTGATGCAGTTTGGATCAACACTCTTCCTCCACCCCTACCTACAGCATGGAGTCAGGACCTATGACATGCTGATAACATGAAGAACAGGGTCCAGCAACAGTTCCTTTTCTACAAAATGGTACAGACTGGTCCCCTGTGGTACTCATGGAGCAGTTTGCAGGGGAAACAGACATAGCTCCTTGCAACTGCCAACATATCTTGAACCATGGGTATATGGGCATTGCCACCTATTATACTAAACCTTTCGGTAATCCTGTACTTTAGCGCGGTAAATTAAAAAAATTTATAACATGTTTTTGATGTTCAAGTGTGGTGGAACTGGCTCCGCTGGTTCCTGGGTCTACATTAATGTTGGTGTAAAGCTTTGTTTTGACTTTAAAGCTTTTGATAATCAAATGTTTCCAGGACCCCAGCATTCATACGAATCGCATTGAAAATATGTGGATGCGTGCCAAAAAGAAATTAAGACATCAGTTTGGATGCTGGGGTCCTGGAAACATTTGATTATCAAAAGCTTAAAAGTTGAAAGAAAGCTTTAAACCAACATTATTATAGACCCAGTTCCACCACACTTGAACATCAAAAATATGTTATAAATTTTTTAATTTACCGCACTTAATTAATTGTATAAATTTTTTAAATTTACCGCGCTAAAGTACAGGATTACCAACCTTTCAAACAATTTTTTTTCATGTATCTTTTCTTTGTATATATATGCATAATATCCTCATTATTATGATTTTTTTGTATTTAATAATGCAGAAGGGGGTGTAAGTTGTTTGTTGAATCATTCTATGGTGCAAATTGTGTATGCATGGTACAGGTATGTTTAGACACACATTGTTTATGTTATACTGTAAAAAAATGGAATTGCAGCTGATTAATGCATACACTGGGATTTATTATTAGGCAAGATATATATATATAATTAGTATTTCAGGTGATGGTAAAATTCAAGCATTTAAAGGGGTTTTTGGACAAATTCAAGGGTTTCAAGGGGGTTGTGGACAAATTCAAAGTTTTTTCAAGAAGTAGGATCAAATTTAAGGGTCTGTTTGTTTTCTTTGATATAGTTGATTAATTTTTAAATGTCCAGTACAAAATTGAAGATTTTATAACCAATTAAAGCCTAATTTGTACATTTAATTCATAAATGTATAAAATAAATAAAATAATATGATATAAACAACAGACTGTTTAATTTTGTGCAACTAAAAAATAATGCTGATAAAAAAATGTCAATTTCCCTGGCTGCTATGAACCCTGATTAATAATAAGAAATATTGTGAGATGGTATCACCATATAAGCACTATAACAAGTTTTTTTTTTTATTATTATTATAGATAATAAAATATTAAAAAATAGATTACATTTTTAAAATAACTCTATGATTTTTTTATTGTTTAAAAAACCCAATAAATTCAAGGAAAATCTTAAATTATGAGTACCCTCCGTGGACACCCTGTATATAGCCAGACCCAAATGGATTTACAAATTAAATAATATAGACATTTTTTAATAATCAAGTGTTATAATTTTTAGTTATAAAAGTAGAGTTTCAATAAAATTAATTTTTTTTATGTGTCCCAAGATTTCTTATATAATATATGAAATAAATTAATTAAAAAATAATAATAATATTTGACTACAAAAAGGCCGATAACATCAAAAACTTATATTTGAATTACATATTTGTAAATCCTCTTTTGTTTAAATAACATATTAATAAAACGATATATTTTTAATAAAAATTTGTATAGATGTTGTCGATGTTCGTAATCACTAACCATCAATATAAAAATATCGATTTATATTATTGTATGGATAATACATTAAATAAAAGTAAACGAAACTTAATATTATTCGAAACATTTTGATTGGTACTTTTAACCTATAATTATAAGGGAATCAAGCATGCATGCGGATACGTGCACAATTGGCCCCATTTTTTAAGTTTGATGAGTCATTCTCTAAATGTTTAGTCGCCAAATCATTTAGGCCCTTGCATTCTGGTTATTCAAATGGTTATAATGGTTATTCAAATTTTTTATAGGCCCTTATCAACGGATTTCTCTTGCAAGGGATAGGCCCTTGTTAAAATATTTTTTTCATAAACAATATTTAATTTCTTTGACACATTTCCCATATTTTTAAAATATTTTTTTATCAAAAGCGGATATAATTTAGGGGGAATCGTTACCGCTGATTATTCCTCAGTTCCGCTTCTTCCAATACACCCGCCTCAAAATTTGGTACCTTCAAAAACTGTCGGACAGCAACTGCGAAAAGGGGAGCTGCGCCATCCTGCATAAACCACATTCTCTTTAGCTTACGCGCGGCATTATCGTTCCCAACAAAAGTTTGCAGCATTTGCAGATAGTTTTCAATATTGATGTTGCACTTTCAAAAAAGATTATTTTTATATTATTATTTTTTATATTTTATTAATTATAACTGTCTTGAGGATATTCTGACCAGTGGTTTTTATTTTATAGGTCATTGTTTACAAGTATACCAATGTAATTTTAAAAGCTATATTTTACTATATATCCGCCGATATCGTCATTAGCTGAAAAAAATAATAAAACAAGGCAGCGTTTTTAACAAATATTAGATGCCTAGGTATCACTATTAGATCATAAACCTATCAAAATTAAAACATTTATGTTTTTTTTCATAATTTAATATTTAGATTTTTTTTAAATAATCGTGATGAAGTTGGCCTCTGCAACTCCAAAATGCTATTAAAAATACAACCTCGTACATATTTTTTATAGTGGACCTATAAAGAAAAACACCACAACATTTTTTTTGCAAATGAATACAATCCATGACGAATATATTGGTTTTAAGTGCACATCTATGTTAATCACGAATAAGAAAAGTTATAAAAATATTTTTTGAAGAACGATTGTGCAAATTTAGGTGCATAGTTTACAAATTATTTTGAAGTTATATAAATATTGGACACTTACTAGAAGACTTAATACCTAAAACAAATTTTGTAAAATTTCCTTACTACTCATAAATTAAAAAAAATTCTTATAAATGCTCCTCAAACTTCATTTTTTAAACATTTTGGGATATACTGATTGAATATTTGTCAATTATTTTCACTTGATTTTGTTATTATCTGTCATCTACCCCAATATATTATTCTGTTTTACTTAATTGAACAGCTAAAATCTAATTCTAAAATAGAAATCACTAATAGAGAAGAGCGAAAACACACAAATTTGACAAATATCAAAACGTAAATGTATACATAAATATATACACAATATCATCTACATTATTAATTTTTGTAGGTAGTAATATCACCAACTCATAAAATCATGATAAAACAAAATAACTAGGAGTATAGACATACAAAGTTCATAAATCTAGTGTTTTCAGGTTGAC
>JAUZNC010048690.1:0-15761 GCA_034780395.1 Vannuccia rotundouncinata | reverse complement strand
AAGCATGAGTTCTGCAGTGTAAATCATGAGTTCTGCAGTGTAAAGCATGAGTTCTGCAGTGTAAAGCATGAGTTCTGGAGTGTAAAGCATGAGTTCTGCATTGTAAAGCATGAGTTCTGCAGTGTAAATCATGAGTTCTGTAGTGTAAATCATGAGTTCTGCAGTGTAAAGCATGAGTTCTGCAGAGTAAAGCATGAGTTTTGCAGTGTAAAGCATGAGTTTTGCAGTGTAAATCATGAGTTCTGCAGTGTAAAGAATAAGACGAAAGGGGTTCAAATGTGTATTTCTCGAGATAGTATATATTTTTTCTTTCTTGGTGAGTGATATCTCTCTTTGAGTTTGCATTTTAGATGCTTTACACTGCAGAACTCATGCTTTACACAGTTAAGCATGCTTTACATCATATATCTTCATATAACATCATATATATTTACGATGTAAAGCTCATTCTTTACACTGTAAACGCACCTTTACCTTACTGAACTTCCACCTTACGGGCCCCATTAGAAGATTGCCAATTGGAAAGCTTTATCATTTGTGCTCGCGGTATGACATTGTATACGAAACTATATACCATAATCTACACACATACCAATAGTATATTGTGTATAACAATGCTTTCTAGGCCGCTATAAATAACCTGACCAGATGATCCACTTTTTAACTCACCAGGAGGGAATGGTTTCAAGCCATAATTGATGTTGAAGTCCGGGTTGCTACTGGGCACAATACCACTGCGATAGCGAGCCTTTTTTGCGGGAATTATGACCAGGCAGAGTTGGAAGGCTTCTGGACCACCTCGATCACCCGAGGGAAGATTACTACACTCACAGCTGGTGTACTTAAGTTGTGATTTCCGTGCGTCGTAAATAAGTTTAGCGACGAGTTTACCACAGGATGGGATCAGGTGATCTTTGTTCTGTAATTGCAGAGTTAATAATTAATTTGTTTCAGTTTGAATATCTAAATGAAATTTGTTTAAAAATTCTGAATTTAGAAAAGTATTTTGCAAACATTTTCCAGCTAACTTTAGAACGACTTTTTGGGGTTTGGATAACTTCGGACTTCGTAAAAAAATATGAAAAGCGTCAAGGTAACATATGCTGATGCAAATTTTACGTGAAATGATAAAATATTCATGATCTACTTTGTGTCATTTCTTTTTGTTCCGAAAGAGAAATATCCATCGAAACATGATATGCTAAATTTTTAATATCTGGATATAAATTAAATTGACATTTTTTATTTTCAATAAGTTGCAGAAGTTCCACGACTATTTATAATGCTTGAGACACCCGTACTCCTAATAATTTTCGTCAGTAAAATTATATGGACACACTGTCTGTGTGAATTAAAACATATATCTACTCACTATCTGCTCAATTCTCTAGAGAAAAATATAAAAAAATCATTTTCAATATTTGATAGAGAAGACAATAACTTGTAATCAAAAAGATTTTATTTCCTAGAAATGATGATATTGCGCTATGTTTTATTAATTTTATGAAGTTATCGCTCGTATATAGTTTAAACTACATCTTTAAACTTAAAAGATTTGGGAATTGTTCAAGATTCATATAAAAAACTAAAAGTACACACATCGGTTTTACCTGATAACAAATCTCATCTCGCTAAAAGAATTTGATTTCAATGCCAATTTTTCTACTTCAGTCGTCCTAGATAATCTCAATGTTACTTTAATGTTATGCAATGAGGCGACCATTTTTTAACATCTTCCAGAAATCATGTCAAAGACATTTCAAGTTTGTCTGACTTTTTATTTGAAGACTGGGGAATCATATCCCTTAATAATGATCGTGATAAAGTCTCTTGCATTCTTACAAAAAACTAAAAACGTTACCCAAGACGAATTAAAAAACATGGTTAACGATATTCCCCCAAATTGATTACACCAGTAACATTATACAAATTTTAATATAAATTTTTAGGACTCACGTGATCCTCTATTGTTGATTGGCCCATTATAGACAATTTGTCCTTATTTTCACCGTATATGGTTGTTGCTGCGACAATGCTCTCCGCTGGTTGGTTCCAAGTTATTAAAAGAAGAAACAATATTAGTAAAAAGTTTATATAAATTTTATAATATATAATAAAACCAAAACGGAGACCTGATTCTGAAAATATAAATTATATTTTAACTTTATATAGTTGTAATTTATCTCAACTTTGATATTATACAGAATGTAAGAGAGACATAATTTTTCTGATGAAAATATTTTTAACAACAAATTCAAGAGAAATATCTGACCACTTTCAAAACATTTTCACTTCGATCAATAAAGTGGAAATTATGTTAAATAAAATTTACCGAAAACCAAATAATTGCCAAAAAGCTTTTTGCCAAACCATATTCATGGCTAGCTAATTGTTTGCACATCGAAAAAATATTTTAATGAGTTTCTCAATCATCAAAAAATCCTACTAAGTTTTTTGTGCTATCATATTTACCTTAGAAACCGTTAGTTAAGTTGCAGCTTTTCGCTTCTGATAGTTTTGGAAATTAGATAATTTGATCAAAATAAAAATATCCCTAAAGTTTATCTCACTTATTTAAGTTAAAAGAATCAGATTGTACTAGGCAGATATTTTAAATGGTAATTTTATAAACGTATAAGTTAAATTAATTTTTTTTCGATAGATATATATGATCCATTAACTTTCACCCATTTATGCTACCTATACTAGTTTAGTAGAAAAGAAAGATGTAGCTTATGGGTGTAAAAATTGTTAAATATATTTTTGACTGTATTAATACTGAGCGAAAATAAATACAGAAATATAAGAAAAAATACAAAACGTTTTTGAAATATTTGTTAAATGCGAACAATAATTAATGTAAAAACATAATAACTTATAACAAACTATTACAAAGAATAAAAACATATGATTTTTAACTTATAAGAACTTATAAGAAAATATGAGAAATAATAAGAACACATAAGAAATTATATATGAACATATAAAAATATATAATCACCTATAAGAATCTATAAAAACGAATAAGAACCTATAAAAATCCATATTAACCTTATAATTTCATAACAGTAACCTTTTCAAATTATAATGTTCTTAGTAATTAAGTTTTGTAATAATAATATATGTTAGATATTCGGTTCTCTAGTACAGTATAATGTATTAGTTTTAAAAAGATGTTGTTTATAATTTAAAATCCAAGCAACATCTGGCAATCCCGAAAATCCAAAAAATAAATAATTTAATAAAGTCGACTTCGTTTAAATAATTAAATTTTTCCAAATATTTATATATTATAACAACATGTAATATTAGTATTTTAAAATGATTCATTTACAACAAACACCGAATCTAGAGAAATAACAAAATTGTCTGCTTGAAAATTAAACTATTGGGAGAAAAGAATCCTCAAAAGAGATCCATAAAATAAAAATTATTTTTAAACGGCTCAAACAATTCTTTATGGAATAGAAGAATGCATTGTTAACATCGATTTCGATAAATAACAATGGGGAATCTAATTAAAGATATTTCTAAAAGAAATATATGACATGTGTTCAAAGCCGACTGACTCGATATCGACAGTAACTATTGGCAACAGAAAAACCCTTTTATGTGATTTTAATTAAGTTAATAAATTTGTAGTGTACAAGTTACTAATTTACAGAAACTGTAAGTAAAATATGTTCAAAACATAATATGTTGTATATATTTTAAATATTTAATTTTGATGTAATTAAAAGCAATAAAAAATTGTCATTTCATATAGAATATTTTTTGCTAGATTTCAAAATAAGCCAACATTCATGAATCGAAAAAAATAATAAATTATCTTTAAACTTTTAATAGCCTAAGGCGTCAGGCTCTAATGAATCATAGCAAATGAAGAAAAATGGTCATTGATTAATTTTATAGAAATGAAACTCAAAAAATCCATTGGCATATGGTCCCTCCATCACTGACTATATAGATGCAATAAAAAGTTAACAGCGACTGGAGGCCATCAAATATATGACTCCCAACCCAAAATTCGTCTTAGCCCCTCGATATAACTATGGAAACATCGCACATTCCCGGCCTTCACTTGAAGCGGAAATCGGTGGACGAAACAAGAAATGCATACAGACAGGCAGGAAGAAGAGGAAAGCTAACACGCGTTCGAGGCTCATGTGTTTAAAATTTCCGAATAAAATTGAGGAGATAATTTCAAGAGAACAGCACCAGAGTAGCAAATTTGCGTACAAGATTGTTGAAGAAAATATTTATTACATGAATATTATATAATTAAGTGTATTTAAGTTAATGAAGATTGCAAAAGAAGGAAATTATTTCTTGATTTGAAAATACGTAAAAATAAAATTGACAAAGATCAAAATAAGAAAGAATTTATAAATTATTAAAATCGTGGATTATTTATAATTATTAAAAAGGAAAATGTCTGTCTTTGATAATTGCCCAAGGTAATTTTCTACTGTCTATTAATAATTTCAAGAGTTATCTCTCCGAGAAAGTTAATAATTAAATTCGATCAAGATTGGAAGCATGCCGACTTAATTAATTCTGAGCAATAAGCGGGAACATTCAGTAATAAACATACAACCTTTCAGAAATTAATAACAAAAGTTGGGATGCATATTTTGTGATTAGTTCCCGATTTTATTGCATGCATATATAAACTGTTTAAGAATATAATTACTGTTACTTTTTTATTTTATCGATTACTATTTCCAAATTTGTGAAATAGAACATGCCGATAACAAAAATTTGCCATGATGAACTTATTCAAATTAAATTGATCATAGAAGTAGATTATGCGTTATAAAATATTTTAATATTATTTTCACTAATCATTCTAATATTGATTATTTTAAAGATTCGATCTGTAAAAGTTTATGATGAAAACAGTAGAAATTTCAACAAAATTGTAGATATTTAAAATTTACATCTATGAAAATAAACTACATAAAAAACTCTTAAACATGCATAAAAAATAGGTTTATAGTTCAATGTATGTAGTTTATTTTCATAGATCTACCATAGACATTATATATATTTTTACTTTAAATAGATCTACAATCTAAAATTTATGCATTCAAAATTCCTAGTCAGCGTGTTAGGCAAAAAACTTCAATTTGATTAGTTAATTTGAAATTACTGGCAAATTACTTTGATGTGATTGATCAATTTGAAGTTATTTTCTGTTTTTTGACTAATCTACAAATATTTATTCAAATTTTAAATATTCAGAGGTTCTTCAACTTTATTGAAATTTCTACAGTTTTGAATCTCTTAAAAAATGATAATTAGAATAATGAGTCAAAATATAAGAAAATATTGATATATAAAATAAATATCAATAACTCGTAGAATATATTCCATTATATACAAATATTTTAAAAACCGGTTATATAAGCCAACAGCATCGTAAATTTAAATATAAAGTATGCTAACTTTATACGATAAGCAGTAAGACAGATAACCTTTGATTACAAAAAGAAATATGTATTTCAGCAAACCATGACAGTTCGACATAATTTTATCGCAAAGCTAATAAACGGTAAATTATAAATGATAACCCAATATTTATCGATTTCTGAAACTCTACAAAAGGGAGAGGCAATTCTAATTTGTCTGCAATGACCTTTAATTATGTTATGATAATATGGAAGCTTGGAATTCAATTATACTAAAACGTTTTGTAAAATCTATTTGAAAAAACGATATTGAGGTGATTCAAAAAATTTATAAATTGTTTAGAATACTCTATAAAAAGATTTAATATTCAAATCTTAAACATTTGAAATAGATTCAAAATAAAAAAAATAGCAAAAATTATTTTAACAATATCGCAATAAATATTGAACAACTGTTGCTTATATTTAACGGGAAATGTGTATTAAAAATCAAAATTAATTTGCAATTGTAAATAGTATGTAAATTGAATATATGATTCTCCTTATTAAATAATAAAATAGTAAAAACCAGTAAAGTATTTTTAAATTGTAGATTAAGCGAAGGTTTTGTCCTCAGTGGAAGATTTAAATGGTCAGAATCTATAAAGAGCCGTACGGTAGATTTTTATATAAATTATTTTAAAATTAAATAGCATAAACGCTGAGAATTTATAAACAACAAATAGAAGATATCCAAAGATTATAATCTTTAATCTATAAAATCTTGTACCTGATATTATGTTATATTAATCCTTTCTAATCTATGCTATAGTCACAGAGATACATATAAATATGTTTTACATCTATTTCTATATCAGAATTATTATTTATATCATTTCATATTAACGAAAACTAAATTTTCAGAGATAAAAAAAAATTCGAGCTCTGTTTATAGAACCGAAACTGAATTGATCACACGTCTGAATCGATTAGTTTAGGACATATTTATTACCAATAAATACTCATTCGAGTAGCTTAATCCTTAAATCGAGGCCAAAAAAGACTGCCTTAAAATGAATCAATGAATTATCAAATAATGAAGTATTGCATAATATCATTCGTTTTAGCTGCAGCACATTGTCTATTTACATTTGAAAAATATGTTATTGTTTCAATAATTTCTGTATTCGCATGGGAAGTTAAAGTCATTAATCATTTTATCGATTTTGTTTCCATCTATATAAGAGTAGAATAATCAGAGGACAGTTGTAAAACAGAAAAAATAGAGTGGATACATTTTTTATTATACTTTTGTCATCAGATTGTAAAAAAAAAGAATTTTATAGTGAAACTCTCAATGTTGAATAATTATGAATTCAAAATATTTGTTAGTACACGCCTTTAGGCAAACAAAATTAAACTAAAAATATATATTCATACACCCTAAAAGCCCAAAACAAAGCCTAAAGGATAAAGCAATGAATATTTATTATTAAATTTTTTGATATACCATCGAATTTAAGAATAACTTATCGAAGCAACGAAAAGAAAACTGAGACGCAAGGTAAAGAAGGTTAAGAATGAAATCACGTACCTTGTTCATGTTCTTCCTCGGAAATTTGGGGATACTCTTGTTCGTAAACTTCTGATGGTTCCGCTGCACAAAAAAATTAAACAGAATACTTCTAAAGTAAAAAGAATCTACCAGTTTTTAGCAAATAAAATCTCAACAAAACTTATGACTTGCAAGAATAATTGCAGAATTTTAGCCAAATACAATAAAAAATGTTCTATTAATATCTTTCTAAGTACTTCTTTATTTCTAAATACTCTAACGACAAATAATAATATTGTTCTACGCCAAACAGAAAAGCATGATTAATTACATAAATTTCACATATCAAAAGCATATTTAACCAGAGTTTTTATTGTGATTATCCAAAACCATTATTTACATAATCGATGAGGTCGCGTAGACTATTTATTCTCGTATATATAAACCGTAATTATAAAAAAAGATGACAACTTTCGGGTTTCTGAAATAAGTCAACCCCAGGAGATAAATCAACAAGCCGGTTAAATGGAAAGTGCGCTTTCTCTATTCTGAATAAAACCGACGCACGGTTATCTTAGGTAGGTAAATGGACAAAACGACACCCTTATTTTGCTGAAACAAGTTTAGAACCTTCTGAATTGATTAGGATCTACCTATAGATATTAGTTTTATTTATATTAATTAAGAAACAATAAAATTAATTATTAGTGAATACACATCCTATTTAGCTCCTAAGAGATAACTTTTAAAATGGTAGTTTTTTCTATTAGAAACGTATTTATATGTAAATTAATTTATCTGGTCTTTTAGTATAGATCCAAAAAAGCAGGCTTTATTTTAATTTTAGAGATTTAGGGACATCGGTTGTTTCTAATCGATAATATGAGACACAAAATAGTTCTTTACAAGTAATCATTCACAGCCGATATATTTGAAAATAAAATTCTTGTAGAAACTGCTTTTTTACAAGACTATAAATTAAAGAATTTTTTTTAATCTAACAATAAAACTCTTGCACATTACTGTGTTTCTCAACATGACTATAAATTATATTTATAAAAGACTTTTAAAGAGAGTTAATGTGAATATAGTTCATTTGTTCAGTGACACACATAAATTAAAACACCTTCTTTTTTATTAAAATGATTATTTTAAACAAGCATAATATAGAAACAATGTTTTATAATATAATTTAAAACTTATGGTATTTTTGGTAATAGTTCAAATATATTTTTGTTTAAATAAAAAAAAATCGGTGCTATTTGTAGTTGTTTCGGCACACTCTTATGCAAAAAGCGATTTATTTAAATTTAATTTAAAAAAAATAATGTCTGCTTCTATAAATTGTTTAGATAAATAAATTAGTTGAATAAATTAAATACTAGATACCTATTTCATATATTTAGATTAATGAATTATTATTGATGGAATAAATTGATTTTTTTAATCAATTAAATATATTATATACATCGATAGCTTAATGAATTATTATTGATTTCAAATTCAAAAAATGTATTGTCGGCAAAAAATATATCTTTGATTATTAAAGATATCATATATAGAAGTTTTTGTTTGATTTAGTGTCCAGTCTTAAATATTCGATTAAAAGTTTTTAAAGGTTAAACTTATCTGAAAATTTACGAGATAATGTATTGAGCAGTAATTGTCATGTAAATTGCGTCCATTTATTAATTGCATCTTTGCAAACTCTTTTTTTGAGTGGTATAACACATTTTTATGAGGCTTGAAAGCTTTCAAATATACACATACAATATTTAAAACAAATCAGACTTGTCGGAGCATAAAAATTTCTATTTCAAATCCGTAATTGGGAATAAAAGCACTGTAATTATATAGAAATAGCATTTGGTATGGTCTTGATCATTTTGTATAAGTTGTTTGATCTTATAAATTATTAAATTCAATGAATGCACAATTTCATTTTATCTGTGGTTGTTATAATGAGCTATATATAGTTGCTTTTGGTAAATTATTGTAAATGAAGTGTTGCTTTTGTAAATATCAAAATTAAAAATTTCCACCATTTTGAAGTTAACGATTAAATGTATATATTATTGAATAAATAAGGTAAGTAATAAATGTATAGAATATATATCTAAGTTTCACTTCATAATCAAGCCAGATAAATTACACGACAGTTTGTTGACTTGTTCAATTGATTAAATGAGGAGAAATGGATACGAGTGTACTTTCTATTGAAGTACCTCTTTGGAGAGTAGCGAGCTGTTTGCGAAGTGCCCTCCCTGAGCATGAAATGAAAGTGATTGATTAAGTTGAACTCCAAAGATGGGGTATGTTTAGCCGGTTTTAAAAAGGGATAAAGTGATGAGAGATAAAACAAGATTATTGAAAGATTTGTATCCTCTATATAAAATTAGATAAATCAGCATTTTCATTATTTGGTAAACTATATAGACAGTTAGTGATAACATTTTATTTTATAAGTATGATAGATTAAATTTCGTAATGATTTATCCTATATAGTCAATTATTCTTGCATTATTGTTTAAATTGTCACAAATGCATAATATGATGTATATCTTGCAATAGAAAACTTTTGAATAAATAGTATTAACTGAGACCAATATCAATAAAAAAAATTAGAAATGTGAAAAAATGACGTCGTTGTGAGGAGTAGGGGGAGGAGGGGGCTCAGATTTACGGAAGGGTTCAGATTTAATGCTATCGTGTATACATAAATCAATAGTAGGTATAGAATTAACAGTCGTAATAAAAAAGGGATATAAATGGGAAAAAATAGGTCTAAAACTCCCTCTAAGTATTATGTTTAGAACACTTAGTATTTTTAGAATCAGTGAATATATTTAATGAAATAATGACAACATTTTTGCAGTTTTAAAATATCAATATAAAATAAGGTGTAAAATCACTTTCTTTAAAAATGGGGTACAAATTTGAGCACAAAAAACATGATTATTATATTTTTTAAATACAATACAAAATGTTTAATAAAAGTAAAGTGAAATAAAAACAGCTTCTGTGATATAATTAATCCGATAATAAAAACTATAATATACAAATCAAATTATATTATATTTATAATACCGTTTATAATTTTATCACATTGTGATTTTATTATATTTTACTTAATTATACATTTTGATTTGATTTGCATTGTATTGTATATTTTATTTATGTGCCTCTCTGACCCACTCCGCCATATTAAATAGTAATAATATAATTTATTCAAAATATATTATATCAATATTTAATAAAAATTAACAATTATCGAAAAAAATCTGCATCTGTTCATATATTGTAACAATCAAAACATAAATATTATCAACTATTTGGAGGTTCTACGATAAATTTTAATCGTTGTTAATCTATTTATTTCTAAAAGAGTTTATATAGTGTGTTAGAAAAGTTTATGTCATGCTGCATGCTAACTTGCAATTAATTGTAAATATAATTGTATAATTATTCATTAATTTTTTAATGATTATATTTTCAGTGAGTTATATCAGATTTGCGTGATCTGAACCATTTCAATCGGAAGAATTTAATCACAAATAAGTAAAACTCAATAAATGGGATTGATATTAAAGTTAAAATAATTTTAAATTTCAACTGTAAAAAAGCTAGTACACGTTCTAAAATTCGTCTGCCTTTATTATGAAAGATTGTAGGGAAAATATGGATGTTCAATTTAATCTAATAAAATTAAAGAGCATAAAAGGTACACTTTTCATTATAAAAACCGGAATTTAGAAATGTTTTTCTTCGACGGTGTTTAACAACGATTTGTCTGACAATATATTATTACGAAGAATTTATCAATTTTCTCACCAACACATTATTCACAATTGAATAGCAAATTAGCATTCGCAATTTATCAATAATTATTACTAATATTATTTAAATACTTGCGATTGAATTTGTAAAGCTGTCCAACAATTAATTATTTTTAAACGCTACAATTATTGAGATAAAAATGGAATCGTATACACACAATCGATTGATTGAATTTTCTCAAGGGTCCCAGCAGAATTTACTCCAAAAATGGAAGGACACTTAAACTTTGCTGATAATTTCATAGCCCTAAAATTTTCTAACACTACAATATATTCAGCGGTAATACTCTCTTCTCCCATAGTTAGGTATAATATATCTTATTCGAATCTGGAAAAGAAATTAACTTTACGTATCTAAAGTTGACGCGCTCAAAGGAATAGAAATGTGCGTTTTGGATAACGGGCTGTTTAAATTGTATGGAAATAACAATATCTAACTCAAAACTATGAATTTAATTTTGTTTTGATCAAATAACATAAAACTCTAACTGGTTAAATAGAGTCTATAATATATTCAAAAACAAAACATTTCTGTTTTTAACTTTGCTTGTGACAAATACTTAAATACTTAAATTACAAATTCCTTTGATGGCATACTATATTGTTGTTTTACAGTAACCAAATTTTATTTTTGAACTTATACAATTAAATTTTGTAAAAACTATTTTAAAAGATGTCATTTTTAGTTTTACGTATATATAGTAATTTTATATTAAATACACCAAACCAAAATACTAATTCCCTCAAAGCATAACTAAATTCAGCTGACAAGTTCGACCACAACAATAATCCCACACTCTCACCACCAGAATCAAAGATCTCCTCTTCCACCCTATCGAGGACCGCGCAACCATTGACTTCCTCTCCTGGGGGAGATCGTTTTAAAGGTGGTGACTGCATCATCGAGGTAGTCCGGGATACGCGACCAGGAAAGCAGCAAATGAATAGACCACGCAGTGACATAACAGGCTGAATCCGACTGCTGTTCTTGTAAAATTGAATCGCCATTATTGATGTAGTTACTTAATTTGCTATCAACGAAACGAGGAAACGCAAAATCGCAGACGCACTAAGTTTAGAAGATATATTCGTAAAATAAGTAGCACGGAATGCGAAAACTTTGGAAAGTATTTTGATAACGTTTCTTCCCTGGATCTTCCATTCGAAGGTGAGTCAACTAGCGTGTCATAAGTTGGCAAAGATTGGATAGAATTATTAACCAATAAATATCAGTTAATAACTATAATTAATTTATATAAAATAGGTATTAAGATAATGTGTAGATAATAATGGGTTATTATAATATCGACATTTGATAAAAGAATATTAATCGAAAAGATAATTGAAACAAACTATAAAATAAAACTTATCATTTTTTAATTTCCTAAATATCATGGTTATCAATAAAAAGCTAGCATTTTCAATGTTTTTTTATGAAAGTTAACCATGACAACATTATTTATTTATGAACTAACATTATTCAATATTATAAATTAAATTTCAATGCACAAGTATCTTGAAAAAATATGTTTTGAGGAATTAATGACAATTCTTATACTTATGAAAAATGTATTGCTATTGTTACAGTATTAAAAATATACAATACAAAATGTTATGTGCCTCTTTGACACACTTCGCCATATTAGATGTGTTTATTATAATATATTTTATTAATAATTATAAGTAACTTTTAAAAAGTTAAAAATTTTGTTTAAAAAATATTTCGACAGCTTTTTATAGCTTTTTGACTTAGTTGTAATTATTTCAATAATATAACTAAATCTTTTTATGTTACTGTTATTATTGGATAGTAGTATTAAAATAATATTCTATCCATAAAACAACAAAAATAATAATACAGATCATAATCTTGCAATGATGAAAATTGTTTCAAATTAAAATATTTTTTTTGTATTGCAAACCGTATAAATTATTTTGCGTTTTTACATAAGCATCATTTATAATTTAAATAAATTTCAAAATACATGTTGAAAAATTAAGGAGCAAATGTTCTTAGGCTAACTCTGAAATAGGTGATATGAATAAATTCGAAGTCAAGTCATGTCGATTCTAATTCCTCATCCTGATTTTACAATGAAAAATATGCGTTATTAATGATATTACAACTATTATCCATTCTATTAAGTCAATATTGAACTCTTACTTAAACATTATAAATAATCAAAGCTCCAAAAATACAATTCAAAGTATCATTGTGCAATCAGCATCTGAAAGACCCATTCATATTTTGTTTGCGACAGGTCATCATTACACTTGTATTATACTATAGATCATTTATTGTAAATATGATAAAGCTAATTTAGTTTGAAGGCTTTAGCTGACGACACGACCACCATATGTGCCATCTATCTCAGAGAAGAGAACCTACATAGTGACCAGAGCAAGATGTAAAGAAACTAAGACACTATTCTAAAGAATGCGGGTAAGCACAACCAAACTAACAGTATGAAGGTGAACAGTAAGCTTGCACTGGGATTGACTGACTGACCACCGCTGTATACTGCTTTAAATCGATAAAACAACTGTGTTCAGAGTGGCTATAATAATAATACTAACTAATACAAATTATTTATAATTAAAATTGATTGAAATCTTTGGAATCAATGAAGTTTAATAATCAGTATTGAGATTACCTATAACCAATCAAGTAAATTGTTTATTTCGACTGCCTACCAGATGAAACCATTAATTGTAAAAGTGTTTCCAATATCATTAAGGAAATATTGTTACTTTTATTTCCTGATTCAATTTATTAACGAATAAAAATAGATACAGCGCATTTATAAACCAAGTTAATTAATTGATAACTAAATGTATAAAATGTCTCTATTTGTAACCATTTCGAAGATATTTAACCTAAAACATTAACTGGATTTATTTGCATTTTTCTGCATTAAAAACAATAAAATTTATTTTTATATTTATAATTTATTATTTCACACCTAAAAAATATTTGAAAAAAAGATCATTACGCTAACTTCACAATATGATTGCTAAACATCACCGGAAATTATGGCTATGGTGAAATTAACACAGATCATTAGTTTAAGTTTTTTAATTATAATTTACACTTTATGCAAGACCTTAAAATAATCAAAACTTAGTTTGTGAATAGCTGCAGTTCAGAAAAATGATTTTTTTTAGAAATCTTGTTAAGAAAATAATTAAATCAAATTAATATCTCTTTTCAATTCTACAAGATACTAAATTTCTAATTTAGTTAATCATTTATTAAGAGATAGCCTCGTCCGAAATGGAAGGCGAAACTCTCCTTTTCAACCCATGTGTTCGGAAATTTGGACAGTCACCTCCACCAAAATAATCAAAAACAAGTTATTAAAAAAATGAATAAAAGAAATAATATCATTTGTTACCAAATTCAAAACAAACAGACAAAAAGTTCGACAAATCTTCGATACTGTTCTATATTTGTAAATTTCATCTAATTAATCTCATTTTAAATGCACGCCTGTCAACTTTCGAAAATTTTATACACCACAGTTCAACTGATTAGAGAAAAAAACTTACGCTTCTGGAATATATGAAGTCGTTCGTCGTCCGTTACTGGACCATCAATGCATGGAATGTAACAGCGATGCTTGAAACAGCACTTTCGCTTGCAGAAAATGAAACAAATGATGATTAGTATGATGAGGATCAATACGCCTCCACCTACACAGGCGGCGATTGCCCAAACTGAAAGAAACACGACCAGAGAGAGGCTGCATTGAGTACAACTTTATTGAGAACAATTTATGATATCCCCTGGTTTATATTATATCGAAGCGATTATCATGACATTCTTTCAGAGAATCATTGCAATCTATATTTGAAAAAAATCAATTCATTAAAAATAAACAAATTAGGCGAGCAATGAAGATAAGCCATAGCGTTAAGTAAATACCTAACGCTTAAAAACCAATTTTGTTTTATGTTAAATAAAATTGAATAGAATAAAACTTTTTAAATAATACTGGCGATACTATTATTAAAATATATACTATTTAAGAGATACACATTCTATGATATATTGTTACATTTTAAAAATTTTAATAAGACAAGTGACGAATCGTTTTTCTTATATAGCCTCAATGATAAAGACTTAAATCCGAACTCTAACAAATATTATTTTTATCGCTTTGAATTTAGTTTTTTAATATAGCTTTAAATTATATATCCGTTTTTTACTTGTATTTATCTTCTATTTTATTATGTGGCACACCACCATATTACTTTTATATAAATAAGACTGAAATTTAAAAAGTTTAATGCTCAATGATATTTTATAACGATTTGATGAAACAACTTACTTGGAATTGGAAGATGATTCCCACCGACCTAAAAAATAAATAAATTGAAAAATATGAAAACACTATAAAAATAGTTCATCTATTTTTAAATTTCAGAGATAAAAACATTTCCTACACGAAGACCAAAAATAAAATTGTTATATAAGTTCTTAACCATTACACTACTAATCTAACTTATTCAAAACATAGGCATTGGGAACGGCTGATCATAAAAAACAGGAAGTTTGTTTTAGGGCCCACCTACAGTGGAAAAGTCATGTTACCATTGACAAATTAAAAAAAAACATTGCTCCAGTAAAATAAAAAAATTGCATATATGCTAATACATGGTTGTTTTATGATATCATGTATTTGGGTGGATACTCATATATAAACATTTTTTAAAAATTAAAAGATTAAGAACTCAAGTTTTCCGATTTTTTTGATACCAGAAGTTAAAAGTATAAACATATTGAAATAAATAATGATCCTTAACATATGATAAGATTCACGGAGCTGTAAATGATAACATTTAAACGTGTACTGTATAAAGTACATATTATATATTGATGCATCGCCATTGTGAGGTTTATATTGTGTTTGTATTAGAATGTGAGGGTGCATTAGCCTACTATAGTATTAAAACTGATATTATAAAAATTATAATTTT
>JAUZNC010048679.1:0-15766 GCA_034780395.1 Vannuccia rotundouncinata | reverse complement strand
TGACCCTCTCGACCAATCAGAAGCCAGATAGGTCACGTGAATCTCTCGACCAATCAGAAGACGAATTGGTTAGGAAATACACCTTTCCTACTACTTACTATTCTAATGGTTAGGTTTTATGACATTGGTGGTTTTCAAATAGGATTTTATATTATTGATATTATTGAACTTTTGACTGCAAATACGGACAAGGTAGAAATCTTGCAACAATTCCAAAGGATAAGCTTCCAAGACTTTTGAACACAGTGGTGAACGAATTGGAAACTGATGGTGGAGGAAAGCAAAATTTGAAATCTGGATTCCTAAAATGTAGCATATCACGAATAAATGGAGGAAAAGGTTCTGTCACACCTCCCAGCTGAAGCAAGGGTGAAAATTCTGCGCTTTAAGCAAGAAGGAAAGCCGTACGTCAAGTGCATGTTTCTTCGCTGGTTAAATCAAAGAGGTTTATGGAAATTACGATTTCGTTGTAATATTTTGGAGGGGATATCCAAATGAGACGGTCCATGCATGCATAGAACAGAAAACATATACATAGGTACCCACATTTACCTATATGGACAGACAAGCAAAAATATAATGACAACATTGTCAGCACTTTTACTTTGCGGTAAAAATTGTGTCGAATACCCTCCTGACATGTACTTATAATTCTGTCTCAACTCACCCAGTTGTAATTTTTGGGGGAGTTGAGACACTCGTTTTCCCAATGTAATGTGCGATGCAACTATTATATATTAGTTTAATATTCTATATGTACATGGAATCGGTTATGCAATTTTTAAAAGAGTGGCTGCAGTGCATTTAGAGTAACCTTTACTCTTTGCAAAATTTCTGTCTGGTTTTCGATGGTTTTCATGAGGGTAGATTTCATTAATTGATTCTTAGAGAAATGTGTTCCTCTAATACAATCCAGTTCCAAAAATAATTCCCCTTTTGAGGCCTTTCTTTCACTAATATCTACGATTTTATAGGGTCTAAACGTCTGATTTTTACAAAACATTGATTTAGAAACACCATTTATTTAAAATATGAACACCCTTAAACAAGAAAATTTTAACTGTATAAAACATTACTAGCATCCTCGTCAATAGTTACAAATGGGAAAACATATTTTTAAATATTATATAAAACTGCAATCAAGTCAGATTTTAAATCATAAAAAAATATTTTGATGCTTTAAAAAGATTGTAACTCCGGGTCAAGAATTTAATAATAATTAATATAGACTATTTAAATGTATTCAACAAGATAAAAAGTTCATTACATGTTGAAAAACTACGACAATCTTTTATTATATTTGATTTGTAGAAACACAACCCTCAGCCCAAAGCTATCGTACCATGGTCGGTATTCTACATCAGTTGTTAAATAATCGAAACATCAACCCATATTTAATACCGCAATATAATCAATTAACACCAATACCGGTGCAAATTCAAATTGGTTTTGACCAAATCATTGAAGTGGTATGTTAAAATATTTAATAATTTCGTATTCTATACTTTACATAATCTAATGTAATGAGTTTAAATAAAATAATATATAAATACGAAGAGAACACATTTTGTGAATTATAATAACTATTAAGAGGAAAATTAATAAGAAAAAATAACTGTTATTCCTTAATATGTAACCATTAGGATAATTAACCACGAAGCATAGTTTTGACATTACATTTAATTAAATATTTTTAACTGATACAAATTGTCACAATAGAATGCATTTAAAATGGGGTTGAGTAATATATTTCTTGAATGCAGAAATTCCATAAAGATCTGCCTTATTCAATATGAGGCCATTTATTAAATTGGTGTTTTATTGTATTGATTGTATAGTTTTATCCATTTGATGAACAGCTTCATGACCCATATTAATTAATTTTAAAGTAAACAAAATTGTATTAATAAATACGTTATAATCATTTACATTTGACCTAAATTTGACCTCAGTTCATCAAATAAATAAATAAATATGAGCTTTAATTGCAAAATGACAGACCACTGCAATACTTCCAGAATTTATACAAAAAATAGCAATACGTAATTAAGGGTGAGTCAGAGAGTAATGAATGTCATGCATAACACGTGGTATGTAGTTTTTTTGGTTTATGATGTTGAGCGTAGGGGTTATTCTGTTATGCTTGCGATTTCGTGAGCCACGGAGATTCAGGTTTACGGGTGGGAGAAGTTTGTGTAAAACGTGGCTGTTGTTCTTGATCACTTTGAGGAGCAGTCAATTCAAACTAAAATATTCTTTCAGAATGTTCAAAAAAACTATTTAGCAGTTTCTTTATCGATAAAAGCAGTAAGAATTATGTTTGGCTATATATCATGCTACATTTTGATGTATAAAAATTTACGCAGTATTTTAAATAATTTTTTTAAAATTTTATAAGTGGAAATTTTTAGTTTTTGTAAATCTTTTAACTAAAACTGACATTGTAATCTCTATATAATAAAAATAAATATCGTTCTCTCTTATATATGCAAATAGTTATTGCAAATAATTGTTGAAGTATTCAATAAAAATGTAAATACAATATTTCTTAATTTCATTTCTAGGTATTTTTAATTTTTTTAATTTTTAAAATTTCTCTTTAAACTACGGAATTTCACATTAATGCATTAAGGAAAATTTTTAAAATGTGAATATCAATTTTGGATATAAAACTTTGCTTCTATTTTCTACGGTTCGGATTTTCCATGAACCCCGCTTAGCATGGAACTTTTCAGAGATTCCGATTTCTATGATTTTGCGCAAACCAGAAACACTTTGGTTACCTAAATTCTCACTAAATAAGGCAACCCACGGAGCCCTTCCCACACCCCCCTCGTGGGTTGATGGTGTAGCAGCTTCGCCAGTTGGAGGTCAGACAGTCGAAGAGTATGTCCGTATAGTCGCAAGAGTTGCTTCTGGATGGATGCAGTAGAATTTTCAAGAATTGTTAGGTTTTTGAGGTCAGTGTTAATTAGTTTGGGGAAATATATGCCTAAGGAATAGCGTAGCAGAGCTCTATGAGAAGCATCGAGTTCACTGGACGTTGTCTTTGTGCAGCTTCTGCCAGTCGTCGTTGTATACAAGAGCAGTTTGTTTCATAGCCAAGTTGCGAGATGACCTACGCCTTCGGATGGTAAAGGTTTCTCCTCTGATTGCTAAGTGCAAGGCGTAGTCCAAGTTGTCGGGAAGGTAACCATTTCCTGTGCGGTGCAGCGAAGGCACTATATCTGTTGGTTACCTTGGTATTGACAATATTGCATTGACAATAGATGTGGGAATACCGTAAAGCGTCCAAATTATCCCGAGTGTACAATTTACAAAATCTAGACTGAATTTTCTTTTTTCTACATTTACACATATTGAATGAAGATCCCTCTTATCGATAGGATTTGTTCAACTGAATTGCGGTGTGATATGAATCCTGGATTGGATCGGAGCAATTACTTCTTTAATACGATCATGAAGGCAGAGAGGAATAATTCTATTGAATATTTTAGCGCTCACTGATATCAGTGAGCGCTAAAATATTCAATAGAATGTTAATTAATGTTAATTAAGCATCGATCGTTTCCTTTTTTTGGAAATAGAAACAATAATGGATTGGTGTCATTCGCAGGAGGATCTTTGCCACTTAGAATATAATTGAATATATTGCGAGAGTGGAAGAAGGTGGATTATATCGGATGGCCGGTAGATTGTCCGGTCCGGTTGACTTTACTGTTTGCATTGCATAAGTATATATTATTAGACATGTGTAGACAATGTTCAAAATGTTAATGTTTCCACAGTCGGTCACCAGGTCATTTAAAGAAGGGGGGGGGGGGAGGTGCACCAATTTGAACAAGGGCCCACCAGAGAAATTCCTTGATGAGGGTTCAAAAGGTTTGAGATGTTGGGCCCTTTTGAAGACCATTTTAAAGTCTCTTTCAGTGGAGTGTGGGCCTCTAAGCCTTTTTCTGAAGGGTACTAAAACCAGAAAAATATGTGTCCTAAAATCATTAACGGCCACCTGGCGTCGGGGTTGATAAATGATTTGTTAAAATTGTTAAGTAGATAAACTAAAATAAATACTATCGTCAGCAATTATTACCTAGTGGCATCATTAAACATAAAATTATACCTTTTATTTCTAAAAAATAATACAATTTATTAAACGACTATTCTTTTACATAAAATATATACCGTTATAGTCTTATTCTTAATTAAGAATAACTAAATAAAACGCCATTAATTTATCTCAAAATCTATCTTGTTATCTTCAATAATCCGAACATTTCAATTCTGAATTGTGACCAAAAGAAAGACTTGTGCTTAATAATTTTTACAATTTTCCGGTATATCAGGGAGATAAACAATATAATCCCCCTTCAACAAAAATTATATTTGTGTTTTGCAAACACAAATGGAAATTTGCTGAAAATTCCTAATATTACATTTTTTATTCAAAGTATATTTCATTAGGAGTATACATAGTTGTAATATACTACATTTTCTATTAGAAATTCAAACATTTACAAATTTTACAGTAATAATATTCTAATTATTAATTACATATAGTCCAAGCAATCTAGCTCAAAAATATGGGTAACCCCAAACAAATTGCAACAGAATTTCTTTTTGCATTTTGCAACTCCTTTGGGTACAGAGTGTGTCCAAAAATGTCCCCTAAAATCGATCGATTTCTTTTGAAAGGTCACCTTCAAGGTCATTCCATATAAAATAAAATATAGAGTCAATTTAGATGCCAAATGGTTTGATCTAACAAACTTTTATACTCCAAAACAGTCAATTGATGACGTCATAGATCAAATAGAGGTCAAAAGTCGAAAAATTTATAAAAATGGAAAAAATTAAATTTGACCACCTCTTAACCTCTTATATATAGTATTCCCAACATTCATCTCACATATTTTCTAATCTGAGGTCAATTGAAGGTCCAAACACAAACTTATATTTTGAAAAAAACAATCACCTTGAACACCTCAAAACACCGAATAATGATAGAAACCAGTATAAATGGATGTCTGACATCTAACATATATTTGAGGCTTTTAAAGGATTGACAAATGTCATTAGATATGCCATCATGATATAGACCAGTATTTTGTGTTATAACGTGTTCGAAATATTGTTTTGTCGTATAACTTTTCTCATTTTAGTGGAAAATAACTCCAAAAAGCTATGGTTGGGGAAATTAAGATATTTGGTTCAACGCTTGCTGTGATTTGGGCCGTAAAGTCACTCCCTAATGTTACAGTCATAATCAAACACTTTATACTCATATACTCGCACTCACTCGCAATTTGAATGGAGTTTGTTGCAAATTGCAAGCTACGTTACCCTATTTGGCGGTAAGTAGACACAACAACTACACCAAAAACATCAACGTCCTCTGCAGGGGTGGGTTGGCTCCAAGAAACCAATCCTTCTGTTTACAACACATTCATGTCGGATCACTATATCATTCGCCGCGCGCAGTGACCAATTTTGGGCCGGATTTTCAACTGATTTGGTTATCGAACAGCATTCTTAAAACTACAGGAGAACTTACAGATGACATGGGCATGGCTGAGGCACAGCAGTCGAAGCACCGTAAGTTGGGCACTGCAGAAGTACGCAAACACAGATTACTCTTCCAGTTATCAGCACAAAGTTCTATATCTGCAGCAAGGATACAAAGAGAACAAAAAGATATGGAAACTTTGGCAAAATACTTATTGGAACAAAATCCTTTTCTGACAATGCCGATTTTCGAAACATTGCAGGAACGCTGATTCAAGGTACTGAACCTGCCAATTAGGACTGCATACCAGACGAGGACCCTGTGGTGGTGATGTTTATCCAGAGAGTCTCCAGTAGAGTGCACCATCCGCAATTGTCCCATTAAAGAGAGTCGCCTGTGTCACAAATCTAACTGCACCTATAAAGCCACTGGTAACGCTTGCTCACACAACTATATCGCTCCACAGTGAGACCACTCCATCTCCGGGCCAAGGAACACGTATCTAAGAACACGAGCTCCATCTATCGCCACACGGAGAAATGCCGAGAAGACTTTACCTTTGAGATCATCACGACCGATAGAAGCATAGTAGGCCTCAGATTCCAGGGGCTATAACGCTAATTGTGACTCTAAAACCAACGATCAACAATCAACTGGAAACTCACCAAAATTCTATCTTAATTTTCTTATTATTTGTTATCTCTCATTTATACATTTCGTTGGCTGTAATGTTATATTTGACTAAAATGTACTTTATCCCCATATTTCTTCCTTTATCTAAGTTATTGCGTATAATTTTTAATTGAGATTCCTGAAATCTTCTCGGTTATATAATGGACCTTTGTTCCGCTGTCTCATGCACTATATCTGTGAACTACACTCGATAGCTTTCTAGCTTACTCTTTGTTTTCATTTTTATCAGATACCTGTGACAAGGAGGTCTAACTTTGAAATATAAGGTTTATTTAATTTATTTTTGTTTCCTCGTCTTTGATTTAAATATATAAATACAGCATCTTCGGTTTTACTTACAGCCTGTTTGAAAATGTTTGTGATTTAGAAATAAGTTCGAAGTATTTGTTAATTACACATCAAAATTTTATTTTTTTAAATATCAAATATTAATAATCATAAGTAGTTTCAAACTTAATTATTTATAATATAAATCTTTAAAATAGTCTATCAATTTTAGTTCAAAAATTATGATTCCTAAATGTTTTGCCTTTGTACATTGAAAAACAACAGAAATATAAACACATGATGACACGATTTCTGTAACATCCAACAAGTATTTAAACGCACTAAAAGGTTCTATTCTATCATTTGTTTATATATATTAAAAAAGCTTTTAGTTTCCATTGTTGAAAAGTTGACATGTAAAATATTTTTCTAGCCAAATGTTTTAAAAGTGTAAATATTGCAAAAAGGAGATCTTTTAAAAGAAGCAACTCCTATTATCTATTCTAAATATTGTTCCAAATTCAGTAAGACTATACCTCATAATGCGAATAGTATACTTTGTTCAGTACGTATTTTTATTAGAGTCATTAATTTGTATCAAGAAAAGCTTTTCAACACGCAATCCTCGTCAGTGCAAATCAAATTTTTCTCTAGTGAATGGTTTATGCATTTCTACAACTGAAGTCCCGAATTCTTTTTGTTCAGCTCACAATTATTGTGAATCTATTGGAGGTCACCTCTTAGATACCAATATTTCCCTGATTTCTACTATTCTATTCAAATCTGAAATTAATATAAAGATTTGGAAGGGCAGAAATAATTTCCCAAACAGTTCTTTATCTTATATATTTGATTCGATGTCGTCCAGCATTAATGCGGTTAAAATGGTCAGAAATAATCCATTTTGGAATCAAGACCTATGTACCGTTTTTAGTAAATCAAATTATAATAAGTATACGTTCACCCAAAACCACTGTCAAGATTCCAATTATTTCATATGTGAATCGAATGAACCATTTCCATTATTGGATATTCCCAAGAGACTAGCTGAAGTGAATGCGGGATATTTTCAGCTGCTCTCCACGAATAAAGCTGTTAAGCTGCCAATATATTCTGATTGTATTGTTTATCTGAGACGAATGACAAGCTTTCAATGCGTCCTTAGGTGAGCCATCCTAATAAATGAATAAACCTTTATATTTCACATTTTTATACAAACAAAAGCTTATTTTTAAAGTTCTCAATATTGTCGTAATATTTTGTAGTATAAAATATAAAATTTATTTATATTCTAATTTCATATTAAATAAATTATTATTTAATATGTTTTAAAATTAAAATTATGTAATTTTACTCGTTGAAAAATATATAAATATATTTTTTCCGTAAACGAGAAATTTCAAGTTAATTTATAGTTCAATAAAACTTTCAAAACTTTTAATATTTATTTTTTGTTTTCCTATGTATATATATTTGTACAATTCTCTTCTTCCTCATTTCATTTTCAGTTGTATCGAAACTTTTGGATGTCTTGGATTTCATTTGGAAAGTTCAAATGTCTGCATGCTAACAAAATATAAAGAAAGTCGTCCAACCCAAGGTTCTGGGAAATACAAGTCTTATATCAAGATAAACAAATGAAGGATTTATTTGGTGTTTACTAAAGACTGGATATAATAATGGACTTTAAAAAAATAGATTTGAAATATATAAAACCTTGTAAATATATATTCTTAGAAATTGTATGAAAAAATGTCATAAAATAATTGGTATGTTGAATTTTAGGTTTGAGTTTAGGAAAATTGTAAACCTATAATCTAAAGTCCTAATATATCTGCCTATATCATTTAAATGCTGTTTTTTATATAAACCAAACGTATACCAAGCCCAGAAGAACGGTTGAGTTGAAACGAATTCTCGCGTAAAACATCATTTCAAGGCAGCAACTATAAGAAATTAAGGAAATGTTATTCAAATCCAAAAACTGTTGAATATCATCAGATGAATTGAAGTTAATCGTAAGTGATTTAAATCTTTGGAATAATAACATTCAGATATATATTTACGTTTGGATAAAAATGTCCCCATATTTATGAAAATAGAATTAAGCTGTACCTTATAAACAAATAAAATATATTTATGCAATAAACTTGAGTCGGCAGAAATCTCAATAAGTGGTACATTTTTATGGAAAAAACAAATTGTTATAATATACATATACTAACATCAATTCAACGAACCAAATAGCTTTTTTATATATTATATATTGATGTATATCATTTAATAAAAAGTATTTATTTATTTAAGGGTAAGTCTCAAAAATTTGACACCTTGATGATTTAAAAATAAATTAAATATTGAAGTATCTGAAGTACAATTTCTGTAATGTTTTTCTGACTTACAATAATATGAAGATTAATTATGCAAACCAGTTCGATAAACTGGAATCTTGTTGTTGATTTTAACCCTAAAAATGAGATTTTGTAATATTTTCAAATTTAAAATATTAATGTCTATTACATATTCACGTTAAGATGAGCTACGTGTGTTAGGATATGAATTTACTATTAATATTAGTTGGAATCACAATAAAAAAGAGAAACATAAAAATGCGTAGTTCGTTGTTATATGTAATTACATCAAAAAATGCATAATAATAAAATAATTACTGTAACATGAAACGAAAAGAAATGTTTGACAAGCTTCCTTTGATTAATTATCTCCTTTTCTTGAA
This sequence comes from Vannuccia rotundouncinata, assembly GCA_034780395.1. Taxonomy (NCBI): domain Eukaryota; kingdom Metazoa; phylum Platyhelminthes; order Proseriata; family Coelogynoporidae; genus Vannuccia; species Vannuccia rotundouncinata. Next base: position 6,569 of record JAUZNC010048679.1, on the reverse strand, counting down.
CACAATCCAGTCTAGTTTGTGCTCTGAATTAAAGGTAAAAGGTAAAGTTCCTGACGAGTAAAATATTGCACATGTCTTCATGCTAGACAAGGCATTCTATAATAAAATCAATTAATAGATGTGGAAAAAGAAGACCATTGTCCGCAAAACCGCTGATTAAAATAAAATGTATTTATTCCATAATAAAATAAAAATATGATAATTTCTGAATACACTGAATTCAACTTTGTAATATCGATATATTTACTTAAAGTTTAATTTGAATAGGTCGTGCGCAAGAAGAAAATGAAAAGGAAACGATTTGTGCAAAGTTATAATTTTCCTATTACAATAACAATTAGGACAAAATTAAACAATAATAGTTTGATAATTCAAATTTTCTTCTGATTCGTATAACTTAAAATTCCAAGATAAATAGAAAACAAAAGATAACAAATAACTGAGGAAACGAAAAATAATCGATCCATAAAACAAGAGACTTCTGCCCAGTGGACCTCTTTACAGCTCGGTACTTGATTTTCCTTTCTACACCTGATAACGTCCATGAATCTCTTCATGCGAGGTGACACCGGAAGTTCGTTTGCAATGTTGAATATCTGTAGAATGACGGCAGCTTGAAAGACTGATAGACCCGTCATTATTTGCAGAAATCCAAAGACCATACCTGAGTGTTTAAAATATATTTTAATAAAACGTAATTAACAAATATCTCATTACTGTGTTTATTATATAATTTAATGTTTAATTAAACCAATAGGTAGGACAAAGTTGACATTTTTTTAATGCTGACGATAATATTTATTTACTACAATTTTAACAAATCATTTATCCACCCCGTCGCCAGGTGGCCGTAAATATTTTTGGACCCCTATTTTTCAGGAAAGGCTTAGAGGCCCTCACTCCACTGAAAGAGGCTTTTAAATGGTCTTCAAAAAGAACCCACTATCTCAAACTGTTCCGGCCCTTATCATAAAATTTCTCTAGCTTCTCTTTCAAATCAAAGTAGTCTGTCACTGATATCAGTCATGAACTCTAAAATATTCAATAGAATTTTTCTTCTCTGCCTTCATGATCGTATTAAAGAAGTAACTGTTCCGATCCAATCCAGGATTCAGATCACACCGCAATTCAGTTGAACAAATTCTATCGATAAAAGGGATCTTCAAAATGTGTAAATGTAGAAAAAAGAATTAAGTAAATTGATTTTTGGACGATATTTCAAAGGCATTCAATTGTGTAAATAGCACTAATACACTCGGGATAATTTGACATTTTATGGTATTCCCACATCTATTGTCAATGCAATATTGTCACTATATACCAGGAGTGGGGTGCCTATACGTTCGCACCGCACAGGAAATGGAAGCGACGAATATCATGAAACAACTGACTCAAGTTTGAGCAATTTAGTTATTTTGAAACAATTTTTAAATTTCAACATAAAAATTCAATTAAATATTTTTTATAAAAATCATTAGAATATTCACAATTTAAAAAAATATTTTCCAATTTATAAATAAAACAGTTCAGTAAGGGCAATAATACATTTTTTAATATTTGTTAATTATTTATTAATGTAATGAATTTTGATAAAGGTATAATATAGTAAGACATCTGTAAAAATCACTAACATGTTATATAATTTTATAAAGTGTACAACATCTAAACTTACTAATTAATGGTATTGTTTGTGTCTTTGGAAGACTTTTGTAAATAATGATTTGAAAAACCGTGTATGCCAGAAATACCGTCACCCCTAGTCCAACCTTTTCACCACATTCGGGCGGAAGGAAAAAGATAGTCAACGAAAGCATAGTCAACAGAAAAGCAGGAAATGCCAGAGAAAGTATATAGTTCAAGCCTCGACGGGAAATTTTCACTTCATTTGTGAACACTGACACATTATTAGGAAATCCTGCAAGCATTATTTGTGCTAAAGAAATAGTTTGTTTTACTTCAACTAACTTCCACTCAGAATGATTTTTAAACTGTAATAAAACGGAAGATGATTCTGTCTCCCACATTTCAAAGTATCCAACATTTGCTACAATATTATCCATAGCAATACTAACATTGCAAGTATGACTATCGTAAGGGAAAAAGAATACATCATAAGCACAAGAAACTTTAAAGATATCGCTCAGTGAAAATAATATATCCCCTGCCATCCGATCTGTGACGTAATCGTTTGTCGGATTAAGTACAAATACATCTTCTGTCACTGAATAGAGGCCCTTTTCGACTGCAGTATTTAGTGAGAATTTAGGTAACCAAAGTGTTTCCGGTTTGCGCACAATCATAGAAATCGGAATCTCTGAAAAGTTCCATGCTAAGCGGGGTTCATGGACTATCTGAATAAAGAAAATAGAAGCAAAGTTTTATATCCAAAATTGATTTTCACATTTTATAAATTTTTCTTAATGCATTTTAATGCGTCGTTTAAAGAGAAATTTTGAAAATTGAAAAATTGAAAACAACCTAGAAGTGAAATTAAGGATTATTGTATTTACATTTTTATTGAATACTTCAAAAAAAATATTTTAGAAGAACTATTTGTATATATAAGAGAGAAAGATATTTATTTTTATTTTATAGAGATTACAAATTGATAATAAAAAATGTCAGTTTAGCTATAAGATTTACAAAAACTAAAAATTTCCATTTATAAAATTAAAAAAAGATTATTTAAAATACTGCTTAATTTTTTAAACATTTAAATATAGCATGCTATAGCCAAAAATGATTAACTTACTGCTTTTATCGATAAAGAAACTGCTAAATAGTTTTTTGGAACATTCTGAAAGAAAATTTTAGTTTAATGAACTGAGGTCAAATTTAGGTAAAATTAAAATGATTATAACGCATTTATTAATACAATTTTGTTTACTTTAAAATTAATTAATATGGATCATGAAGCTGTTCATCATAGCTATACTGCCTAAGATGTGAAAGAACAAAATTCATAAAACTATACAATCAATACAATAAAACACCAATTTATTGAATGGCCTCATATTGAATAAGACAGATCTTGATAGAATTTCTGCATTCAAGAAATATATTACTCAACCCCATTTTAAATGCATTCTATTGTGACAATTTGTGTCAGTTAAAAATATTTAATTAAATGTAATGTCAAAACTATGCTTCGTGGTTAATTATGCTTGCTAATGGTTACATATTAAGGAATGACAGTTATTTTTTCTTATTAATTTTCCTCTTAATAGTTATTATAATTCACAAAATGAATGTTAGTATTCTCTTCGTTTATATATTATTTTATTAAAACTCGTAGCATAAGATTATGTACAGTATAAAATACGAAATTATTAAATATTTTAACATACCACTTCAATGATTTGGTCAAAACCAATTTGAATTTGCACCGGTATTGGTGTTAATTGATTATATTGCGGTATTAAATATGGGTTGATGTTTCGATTATTTAACAACTGATGTAGAATACCGACCATGGTACGATAGCTTTGGGCTGAGGGTTGTGTTTCTACAAATCAAATATAATAAAAGATTGTCGTAGTTTTTCAACATGTAATGAACTTTTTATCTTGTTGAATACATTTAAATAGTCTATATTAATTATTATTAAATTCTTGACCCGGAGTTACAATCTTTTTAAAGCATCAAATTGTTTTCTTATGATTTGAAATGTGATTCTCGTTTGTAGTCTTATATAATATTAAAAAATGTGCTTTTCCATTTGTAAATATTGACGAGGTTGCTAGTAATGTTTTATACAGTTAAAATTTTCTTGTTTAAGGGTATTCATATTTTAAATAAATCAGATTTGAAAATCAAGGTTTTATAAAAATGAGACGCTTATACCCTATAAAATCTTTGATATTAGTGAAAGAAAGGCCTCAAAAGGGGAATTACTTTTGGAACTGGATTGTATTAGAGGAGCACATTTCTCTAAGAATTAATTAATGAAATCTACCCTCATGAAAAGCAGCGAACTACCAATTTTAAGGTTTTCTACAAATTGTAAATGTATAATAATTAATGTTAAACAAATTAAAATAGTTAACTGTTGTTAAATGATTTATGAAAAACTCTTTTACAAATTTTATGAAATAATAAATATTCAATCTCAGAATGTTTAAAAATATTTTTTTTATATTTTAAAATATTACTTTTCCGATTCTTTTACATATACTTCAACATAAATGGATTAATTATCAAAACTAAAATTAGTTCCAATATACTGGTTTCGGAGCCACTTTATTTAAAAATAGTTAATATGATAATTTTTAACTATATTAATATATCGTTATATAATACAAATATAATTTCAAAATATATCTCACTTCATACAAATGTGTTAAAAGATTTGAAAAATTAATTACAATTTTTTATTATATTTGAATATTTTCAGAAAATTTCAGAAAAAATAAAACTAAATGATGAAATTCTTACTACATAGGCATTTTGTAAAAAAGTTGGTATTTTACTTTTCTTCTTTATGTTATAAATATAACTAAACTTTAATAAATTACTTTATATAAGTAACTTTAATTGTTGTCTAATGACCGACTGTGGAATTATATGATCAATCAATAAATCTATAATCCTTAAAATGACCATTATTATATTATGAGCAAAAAGATCAAAAAACTTAAACCAAAAATACGTAATTTTTTACCAAATGACCTGGTTTCCATTCTTATTCGAAATATTTTCTATGTTGCCATTTGGTCCATGTAAATTTACATTTAAAATGCATTTTAAATTTAGCTGAAATATTTAAAGTTTTAAAATGAAGATCCCAATTATTCAACTACATAGACTTTTATTATAGTCTATCAATTCTAACTCTTTGAATGCAATATAGCTAATTAGCGATACAAATTAAGCTTACCATTATTAAAACCAGAAACATTTTGTGATCGCGACACCCGACATAGAGTAAGTAGAAGTGCGAATTTTCCCAGTAAGAACCGTTGCATCATATTCTTTTAAAAAATATTTTTTAGATGTTTCTCAAGCCAGCTTTGGTGCTAATAGAAATACAATTATTGGTCACAAAAACTATCACAATGATTGGATATAAAGTTAATTGGACAGATCGGAAACCAATCAAGTTTTGTAAAATTAAAAATAAATGAAATCTTATTTACTAAATTAAAAGTTCAATTTATTTAAAAAGAAAAAATATATATAAAGTTTAGGGAAGTGTTTTTTAATAAAATTTATTAAATGGTAGAATTTTGAATGGGTAGATAGATAAACACACTAAAAATACTTACATAAAAGTTTAGTATAAAGGGATACATATATCATTCATTGTCTAACAAACGTCAAAATTCACAAATATGTTCCATTAGTAAAATAAAAATGTTGATTATGTGTTCCTTTAATTCAGCGACCACTCTATGCGTGCCCAAGAAAAATACTGCTTTCTGATGTCGTTAATAATATTAACATTTTTGATGATGTTGGTATACTCCTTCGGAAAAACAGAATTATTAATGTAATATAATAATACCTTTCATAAGCAGTTTCCCGCGATTCAATATATAGGTACAGAGAATATAAAAGTTTATAATCAATGAAACGGTCAAAAAGCTTTTAAAAATATTTATAAAAATTATCAAACAATTTTACGTATTTTTTATTATCTATCATATTATTTGTATATCTCCATAGAAACGAATACAAACGCATCTATCTATTTATGAATTGATTGTAACTATAATAATATTATTTGTAAAATGTACAATACTAAATGTTTAATAATCATAAAAAAACAACATTATTTGTGATATTTAATCGCTAATAAAAATTATAACAATAAAACCAAATTAATTATTAAATGAAAAACACAAATAAAAAGTTTCGTTATAATTTAAAATAATTTGCCTGTATTGTAGTTTTTATTAGCGTCAACATTCGAGAACACCTCGACAACCAGCCCTCGACCCCTTTTCTTGTTCCATCACTTACCTAAATAATTGTTGTCTTTCCTTTCATATCAGTCTTCAGAGATGGTTTTTATTTAAAATTTATTAAACATTTTGTATTTTATTGTACATTTTTAAAAGCGCCTCTCTGACAAACTCCACCATATTAGATATCAATTATGTGTTTAATAAAATATTTATAGTTACAATTATAGAAAAATGTGCTGCTTTATTTCGAAATAAAACATCATAAATATCTTTCAATGAATTGATTGTATAATTGTAAATCGATTTTTGAGAGAAATTTTTTGTATTTGAAATATCTCCTATCATAAGTTAAGTTACATATCCAAGACTATTTATTCCATACATAATTAGAGTCCAATTATGTTAAATAAATGTGTTCCTTCAGCCAATTATATATTATAAACTATATAGTCCATAAAACCAGACATGTGTGATTAAAAATGAAATTTCAAAATCATGATATTCTAGACGTTTGAGAAACGAATATCGGAAATTGAATTAAAATTTTAAAAGTTAAAATCGATTATATGTTTTGCGCAAGAATTTTATGCTTAATCGTTTTATACAGTACAAAACGGGTCGTTATAAAATCAAATCATAATATTTATATATGAATATAATTTA
>JAUZNC010048657.1:0-15771 GCA_034780395.1 Vannuccia rotundouncinata | reverse complement strand
ACAACGGTTGCGGGCGTTTTGGCAGGTTTGTGTCCCACCGCAGCGTCAAGGTCCCGGCTGGCAGACCGCGGATCCTGTAGAATTACATTGGGTGTGTAGTCACAGTTAAAATTAGCAGTGTTTAGCATTTCTGCCTTTACATGAATTCCTAGCCACCAGCAGCGCCTACGTACCTTACGGGTAGGTTTAATCGATCGATGATTGTTATTTAGCTGCTGAAGAGAAATTATTGTGTATGCTAGTCTTGTCATTCTTCATCCACTTCAAGCTTACTAGTTATGACTCACAGGAAAATCGATATATTCTACCTTGTTTTTACATGAAAGTAGAACAAAATAATGCGTAGTTTCCAAGAGAATTGACGTATTGAAGAGATAGAGGCACCAGAATATTGGTATTGAAGAGGCGAGTAAAATGATGTCACTTTTGATGGTGGCACCGCTAAAATTCACAATGATATTGCCCAAAAACTATTGAGAACGGGAGACAAGCTGTTAGACGTCTGCACCGCTGGGAGTTACGATTTACAATGTACAAACTCTTTAGGGGCTATCTAAATATGTAACCATTATTAAAATAATTTAGGGGTTCGACCCCAAGAAGTGTTCAAACTGGGATGCTTACTCGTTTTGGGATGCTTAGGTACACGTTTTCAAGATGCTTACTCGTACCATCCTAACCCTACATTGTACGTCTCGAAAAGTGTATTGTAATGTTATGATTATATTCCAGCAATAAAATTAATTTAAAAATGCTATTTTTTGAATATCAGAAGTATTTGTCAATTATACTTAAGATGCTCCAGTTTTCTAAAAACGCTCTAACTTTTTTCTGGAAGCTAGGGTTAACTAATTTTTCTTACAAAATATATTCATAAGGTCTTATGGACTAGGTCCTAAGATTTTGTAGAGCCCCGACCTGGATGAAGGCATTGGATAAATAAATTGCAAATATCTAAAATAGGTTCAAAAATAAATAAAATCGATACTAAATCAGTGATCGATTGATGAAATAAAAATTCCTTAGAGATTGATAAGGAATTATAAGTCAAAGGGTAATTATGTTTTACACCTACAGTATAATTTTCAGACAAATCGGAAGTAATATATGGAAATGCCACTGGATGAACAATTGCATATGGCTAAAATACGTCGAAAAATCAATAAAATCGATAATAAATCAGTGATTGATTAATGAAAGAAAAAGAAAATCCTTAGAGATGTCAAAGGGTATTTATTGTTTACACTTACAGTATAAATTTCAGACAAATCGGAAGTATTATGTGGAAATGCCACTGGATGAACAATTGCAAATGGCTAAAATACGTCGAAAAATCAATAAAATCGATAATAAATCAGTGATCGATTGATGAAACAAAAATTCCTCAAAGCTGTCAAAGGGTAATTATTGTTTACACTTACAGTATAAATTTCAGACAAATTGGAAGTATTATGTGGAAATGCAACTGGATGAACAATTGAAAATGGCTAAAATACGTCGAAAAATCAATAAAATCGATACTAAATCAGTGATCGATTAATGAAACAAAAATTCCTCATAGATATCAAAGGGTAATTATGTTTTACAATTACAGTACAAATTTCAGACAAATCAGAAGTATTATGTGGAAATGCCACTGGATGAACAATTGAAAATGGCTAAAATACGTCGAAAAATCAATAAAATCGATAATAAATCATTAAAATCGATAATAAATCAATGATCGATTGATGAAATAAAATTCCTCAGAGAAGTCAAAGGGTAATTATGTTTTACACTTACAGTATAAATTTTAGACAAATCGGAAGTATGGTGTGCATGGAAATGCCACTGGATGAACATTTGATCCTCTATTTTTGTTGTTTTTGATGCAATGTTATACACGTAAAAAACAACAGATACGTAAAATCATTACTCAATTATTAAACAAAAATCAATTCCACAATTTATTTTAACGATTCCCAAAAAATATAATATAACTCGATTTTAATTTAACGTTACAAATTTAAAAAAAAAAAGTATTTTAGAACATTACCTTATTCCATAAAATAATAATAAAATGTAGGTATTCGTTTTAGTCATTCAAAACATTTAAATCATTTAATTATTTAATCAGTTGTTTAATTAATTTACACTAGTCATTCATTAGCACAATACGATTATAAACAAGGTGTATTTTAGGTTGTAATTGTGGAACTTATGGTTCACTATTTAATTGTTATACTCAGAAGAACTAAACATTAAACTGAGTAACGTCACGAACTAAAAAAATAGAGACACGAAATGGATTCCTTAAAAAAGCAAAAATAAACAAAACAGAAATCTTTATAAAAAAATTAAAATCGTAACAGATAACATCTTCCTATAGTTTATAGTTCAACTGTTCTGATTCTTGAATTTGGGATATCACATATCTACAACATCACCCTTTGGACTCGCTGTCAGTCCTCTTGTAAAAAAATATATAACTACGCAGTAGATTTATTATTGATAATGAATATATATAATATAATTAAAATAAATGTTTTAATCTGTACAATCTTTCTTAAATAATATAATATTATTATATAACATTTAAACTGTTTAATTTATCTTTTCCAGAGACTATTTAATATTTTTTTTAATTTTTTCTAAAATTCCAAAAAAATGTTTACCTATCCGGCTGATTTAATAATGTTTCATTTCTTAATCCGGGTCTCCTATATGTTCGGGGTAAATTTATAGGTTCGTGTATTTCCCCGCGCTCCCTACATCTTCTAGACTGAGGCCTCTCTTGATTCACTACCGCTCTCCCCTGCGGGATGACGAAATATTCCTGGTCATTAACATATATTTCTTTATCTAGGAGCTGATTAAATATTTAGCTTCTATATTTCTTTAATCTGTTAAAATGTACTATCTTTTTTACTTTTGGCTTATCCACTTTTTTTATTTTATATAATACATCTCCTATACATTCTTAAATCCAGTACGGACCAATCCAATATGCATAAAATTTCTTACATTCTCCAACTTCTATTACCGGAATATGTAACCAAACTAACTCATCTTTATGAAATCTTTCGCCATGAATTTTTCTGTGGTAATATTGTTTAGTCCAACGTTGTTATGCATTCAATCTCTCTCTAACCATCATAAAACTTTTTTGTAATTCTTCCTTAGTCTTCCAATGTATTCTTCTCCTTTATAAATATTAGATTCACCTTCTGGTAGTCTATACATTATATCTATCGGAATTCTCATCTCGCGTCCGAACATCAAATAAAGCGGAGTCTTTTGTGTTTACTACTTCGATATGCTATCGGAACCTTTGGTAATTTTTAACACCATGTCTGTTGATTACCCACTTCTTCATGACATAGTATTTTACAAATATTCGAAATATATCTTTTAACTTCACCATTCGTTTGGGGATGGTACAGTGATGTTCTTAATTTAACCATTCCTAAAACTTGACATGATTCAGTCATAGCATTTCCGCAAAAATTTCTACATTGATCTGTCCAAATTTTTTGTGAACCCCAACATAACTAATCCATTCTCTAATAAAAGCGATAACTATGGTTTTCGCAGTCTGATCTTTCAACATTATCTTCTAGTCTTCATTGGTGCTATATATTTTTCTGTCCTTGGTTCTTATGTCTTCCGCAACTGATACATCCCTTGACGTACTTGGTTACGTCTTTACTTAAATTTATCCAATGGAACCTTTCCCGAAATCTTGGTATTGTCTTATCAACTCCCAGGTAACATAAATTATCATGACATTCCTTCAAAATGCTAGCCTTCTCTACTTTAGGAATAACAAACAATTCTTTGCAGAATATCATTTTCGCCATAAAACACCTTCTTTTATCACGTATAAATCGAAATCTGACATCATTCTTCTTCCGTTTAAAGTTTCTGATTTTAATTTTGCTATCCCCTTCCTCTACTGCCCTATAAATTTGTTCTATGTCCCTATCTGCCAGCTGTTTTGTTTTGTTTTCATTTCCTTCTTTTCATCTGAAAAAAATCTTCGTCGACAGTTATATTTTAATAACACAATTTATTAACATTTTCTTCTTAAACCATCGGCTTTTCCGTGGCTCTCCACTACGATATTTTACGTAAAAATTATAATCTGATATGATTTCTAACCATATGAAAAGCTGACAGTTTGGATTTTTAAAATTAAACAAATATTGGATATTCTTGTGATCTGAGCGTATACAGCGAATTTTGCTCCTAGAAGATAATATCTATATTCCTGAACTAAGTTAACTACTGCAAGCAATTCTAGACGTGTAGCGCTATAACTTTTCTTCTCCATTCTGTATTTGCGACAATACTGAACCAATTCTCCTAGAACTTCCATCTTAATTTAGAATATTCTAAGTATTTTCCTGTGGGAAACTTAACATTGGCGGGCTCAATAAACTTTATTAATTTATCAAATGCTACCTGCATTCGTAGAAATTTTTAACATACCTTCGATACTAACTTGCGAATCCTAAAACCGTACTTACCTGTTTCTCTGTATTTGGTTCCTTCCAGTCTTTTATGGCGTGTAATTTTGTTGGGTCGCACTTAACTCCGTTAGCGCTTATGATATGTCCTAAATTGTACCTAGTCTTTCAAACTTAGAAGCATTTAATTTCAAGTTAGCCTTTCCTAATCTACTGAAAAATTCATTTATTCTACTCATGTGCTGGCTGAAATTTTTTGACCATATTAAAATATCATCTGGGAATGCTAAAACATACTAGCAGACAGAATTAAATTCACTAACCTTTGATAGCTGCTACCCTATTTGAAAATCCTAACGGCATAACCTTAAATTGATATACGTTGCTGGGTGATACAAAAGCAGTTTTTTTCTTGTCCCTACTATCCATCTCGATTCACCAATAAGCGCTCCTTAAATCTAATGTGAAAAAATACTTAGATCGTGTAAACATCTATTATGTGTTGTGTCTTTAACAAAGGATAATTGTCTTTCTTGGTAATATTTTATATTTTATATTTTATATTTTAATATTTCAGCTTCCTATAATCTACACAAAAACTATACTGATTAACATTTTTATGATGTTAATTCTTTTTCTTTACTAAAACCATGTTCGAACCCGCAGGTGACGTTGATGGTTTCTATCTACCTGTTCTCTCATTTTAATAGGTAATCTTCTTGGGGCTTGTTTAATAGGGGCATTATTTCCCGTATTTCTTTTGTGTTTTATTAAATTCATTCTACCTATATCACCCTTGTGTTTAAAGATTAATTTTCATGACTGCTTATGATTTTCTTTAAAATTTATTTTTCGTTTTCTGAAATGCTAATCTAATCTACAATTAGTTCCTTATAAAGATCCTCAACATTTAACGACTTCTTATGATTACCCTGAACATTCCCTACTTCCTCTATGAAATCTACTTCAAAAACTTCACCGATAACTATACCTTTTTTTATTTAAAATTCTTATTTCCATTATGTTACAATTTCAACTTGATTATTTTTCCCAATGTTCATCAATTACTGATAGGAATAGCTAGCTAAAAATATATTACCGTTCGATTGCTTCCCATCTTTTAAAATATAGCTCTCCTCTTTTGCGTCTATCGTGCAATCTATTATTGAAATACTGTTCGCTTTGAAAATTACATCTTCCTTTGCTTTCGCCTTATTCGTATAATTTAGCCGTTTCTACAGATACTCTACATATTTGTCTTTAACTAAATCAATGCCTAACTTATGTCTGATATCGGCTATAAAAGCTTCTGTAACATAAGAATTTCTATATATCTCGAATCTGTATGTTATAGTTCCATAATGATGAATAATAGTATCATATACAGATTTCAACTTACTTTTGGTCATTTTAGTCTGTTTGTAACTCTCATTTATTTCACCTAATCTATTCCACAATTGCCTATCTATTACGTAATTCCGTTACCTGTTTGAAATAGCATATTAAATCTAATTCCTTCAATGTAATCAGTAACTATTATCTGTTGGATGCTATGAACTACCTATCCGCAGGTCGTTGCATATCTGATCTGCCTCCTCTGTATGCTGGTCGTTGAAATTGTTAGTAATAGACATTGGGTCTTCTATGAACTATCAGATATCTTTTACCTAGTTTAATTTCTCTAATAATAATAGTAATAATAATAATGAGCTTTATTGATAAATTGACAGACGCAAAAGTTTACAGAGGATAATGATTAAGATAATAATTAGGTATGATGCAGATTATGATGGAAAAGGAGGAAACATTTATAATTAAAATTAAAATAGTAATAATAGTAATAATAGATATGGTGTGCACTAATTTCTTTTCTGTGAGCTTTTAATTCTTCCATAACACTATTTTTGTTCGGTTTTACTGTTACCTGGTTCACCCCAACGTCTTCTTCTTCCTTACCAGAGACTTTTGCATTCTCACGACTAGAGTCACTCCCTAATTTTATCATTTAGAATGTCTTTAAGGAATTGTGCTTTTATCATGTTATCTAAAAGAGGTCAATCTATCCCGATAAAAGACTTCCTAGCCAATTTCCTCAATCATGTAGCGATAAAATTAATTAGGGATACTGTAGCTAGCTGTCTGCAATGTAAAAAAATCAATCATATTGCGTATTTCGCTACGTTTTCCGACAATCTTTTCTCTTAAAATCTTGAGTAGTTGTACGTAATACTAACATCCTCTATTGCTTCTAAAATAACACAATAACATGTCTTTGGTATCAATCCGAGCAAAAATACGCCTTTCTCCTAGTCTTCATAATTATCAATCTGTAAAAATTTTGTAACAATGCTTATCCAGTTATCAAAATCAGTATCAATTTGGTAGGCTTTTGGAAAAGGGAATATCCTAGATTGAAAGTTCGCATTGACATTCTTCGCCATAATAATAATCTTTAAATAACAAAGTAATAATTAAATAATTACTATAAAAATATATCTACTTGCCGAATTTTGCTTTCTTTTTCAAAATCAGCAGATAATTATAAATAAATCAAAGAAGAACTTCTGCAAAATAAGACCCGAGATAATTTAACTTCTCCGATTTGTAATCGAAAATTTCCAAATAATAATGAATGTAATCACAGAAAAAATATAAAAAGTTATAAATGTAGTATTATTTATATATATGGCGTAACCAAATTTACTTTCGAAAATCACCAAATTTCGGCTGCGTGACCGATTTAAAATATATATATAAAATACTTAATTAATTTCTTGTTAATTGTTAATTCTGAAACAAATAAATAACTCAGTAAAATTTATTTAACGAATAAAATATATAATAATTACGATCTTTCAATAACTTACACAGTAATTCAACGACAGGAAATCCACTTCGTCTTTAATAGTCTCTGTAACCCGATTCTAATTCTCTATCTGAAATCTGAAACGAACCTTATCGTAACGGGGTCCAATACTTTTCTGAATTTATTTCAACTTTAAAAAAAGTTAATTATATATTATCAAATTCAAAAATAATAATATTAAACCTTAACAAAATCTATTACAATAATTCATAGATATTTTTGGATAATTCTTTTCCCAAAACTTATCGATAATCAATTACACCAATTCGTAGATATCATAAGAATGTAATCCCACATTGGCTGTGCTAGACGAACACAACGTTCTAAGTGGCCTCTACTACAACGTATCACTTCCCGGTTCATACGGAGGAGTCAAACCATTGATGAAGGCAAGCGTTCTCTCGAGGAAACGAGAACAAAATTGGCTAAAAGATCAGTGGACCTGTGGGAAAATCTCTTGTTTCATTACATCGATCATGGTCAAGCACATACTGAATGAAAGAGCTAACTCCCAAAAAAATTTAGCAAAATTCTTTCGACGAAATAGAAAATTTGTTGAGTCGAAACTACTGAATAGGTTGCTATATCTAGATCGTTGCAATTCAGTTTGTGAACTAGCATCAATATTTAAAAAGTATAAAAAACTGACGGAAAAGGACTACACTACAATACCAAAGTAGGTTATCAGACGATCAATGTTTGGATTTCATAATAAAATTTGTGAAAATGAGGTCGAGATAACAGAAGATAGTGATTAGGAGTTTAAATGATGATGATGAAACAGATGACAGTGATGAATATAACTACACATTTATTGTATATATTTAAATATGTTGATAAATTTTTAAAAAGTCAATCTACTAATTGATTTCTTACTTTTAAAGTATGAATAATCTTCATAAAGTCTGAAAAATTTAGAGGTTTTTATTGATTTTTAGGAATATTTATGGTTTTAGAGTTTTGAACGAATTTAAAGGAATTTTTACAATGTTGAAATGTGTAAAATTTTATAAAATAAAATAAATTTGTATAATTGATTTATTCTTTTTATTAACAATCTTCTTAAAATCAAAGTAATCTTTTCAAAATCATACAGTTAAAGATATTTAAGGAATTTAGAGATTTTAATGGATTTTTAACGATTTTTATGAATTTTTAATTATGAGAAAATGTGAGAAAATTTTTTAACATATGATAAATATTTATAAAATAATAACAATAGATATTTTAGGATTTTTAAAAATATGTATGGTGTTAGTGATTTTTAACGATTTGTATGGATTTTTCACAATGATAAATAATGTCAAAATTCTATAAAATAGGATAAATGTCTATAAAATAATTCACTTTATTTTGGGTATGTTTGTAAAAAAAGGGCAAAATACATTAGATTAGCTGCTTTAACCTACTCCTTATATATATCCTCCACTTTATTGGGTCGTTCGCTCAACAAATTGTTTAGTGAGCTATGATTGGCCAATTCCATTACTTCTCACTACTGCCCCTCAAGAGTTTCCTATAAATAAGACAAAATTCTCATCTCCAGTCTTTACAAACTCAAAATGGATGAAATGAAGACGTATGGATGGTTCTAACTCCTAGATATTGTATCGAGTGAAGTCTTGCAAGAAAAGTCTAATTATGATATTATTACTTTTTTTACTTAAATACATTATTATTAAAAGGGTGCTTGACTTCTATGTTTTCGCCAAGACCTATTCTGAATCCTAACTCTTCAGCTGTAAAATGCAGAAGGCGTTTTATTCTCTCTCACATGATGACTTTATTGCGGGGGCGGACTTTACAGGAAAACTCCTGCCTACAATTGATGACTGTCTCTCGAGCATGCGACTTGTCAAAATAGAAATTGCACACAGATTCATGATCTTTCATTATTCAATCGAAAATCTCAAATTGCTGGATATTCAAAATAGAAGCTATCTATTCCTGACTAATAAGAAGATGGTGTTACCCAACTCATTAACCAACTATTCTACTATAATAAACTCTGCAGGGCACTATTTGCGGAAGTTTGGCCCAACGTCCTTGTCCATGAATGAAAATTAGGTAAATCTTTTAAATATTTATTAGACTTTTAAAAGTTGAGCTGGATGACAAAAATTTATGTAATCCAAGTCTCTCTACTATATTGTATGATTAATAAATAGACTGGTAATATGTATTAGTCAGATAGAGCAGTGGTTAGAGCGTACAACTATTAATGAGTAGATCATAAGCTCAAATTTTGGTAATTATTTTTTCTGCATTTTTCGAGTATCCGAAACAATTGTGTTGGACGATTATAAACTATCGCTCCGCTAAATACTATAGGAGTAGGCATAATTTTGTATATTGACTAGTTCTTTATTAAATCATACTATTATTTATATAAAATTTTTTCTTATCATTTTAACTATCCCGACAAATAATTATGAAAAAAGATAAAAGATGGAAATAATATAAGAACAGTGTTCATTGAAAGGGAAGGGCAAAGTATTTAAAAGGTTACACAAATAGCATACATTATTATAAAATAGTACATTATTTATTATTCTGATCACAATATTTCTATGATTAGGTAAAGGTTGCTGCAACAGTCAGTGAAGGTATGTAGTCTTTATTCTGTCTATTTCTTATTATTAGTTTCAGTAGGCACTTGCCATCCTTGTAAAAACTGTTGAAATGAATCGTTTTCGAGAGGGATATGGGTAGAGGGGAGTATCGGTTTGGGAACTTTCTGATTCTGTTTCCTCGACTGGTGGGGGGCTGTCGGAAGAGGAGGAGGTGGAGGATCTTTCGTCTTCTTTCGAGAGGTTACGAAGTCTGCAGACATCGGTGGGCGAGGGAGGAGACACGAAAAGCTTGTAAAGCCCCCCCCCCCACAGAAGTGAGACAGAAGATGGACTATCGTAAAGTTTTGACTCGATACTTCGCCAGTATTTCCGTGCTGTCCGATAAAGATCTCATTGAGACGTAGTAGAAACTGATACTTCCACACACCAATATCCTTGATCTGCAGTGAATTGCCTGTCCAATAGAATCCAGTAACATTGAGTCCCAGCTTTGCCAAGTAAATATCTGCATTCTTCCGATCCGTTGACGCAATCCAGGACTGCCCAGGAAAATATGTATCAGCGGTTTCGTAACCACACATTTCCAGAGTCTGAGCATACCCGAGGATAAGTAAAGATGGGTCTCATGAACAGCAGAGTTGAGCCCGTAGAGGATTTGACGTCAATAAAGTGGAAAGATTTCTCCTTAGACTGGACACAGCGATAAGGACCCACCTTGATGAGCGGGCATATAAGCTGAAATGGAGTCCCAATTCTAAAATATGTTGAGTACAAAATTGGCTAAAAAATCAGTGGGCCTACTCCCTACATCAACCAGCAAGGCGGAAATTTCCCCTTTAAAAGTATATTGTGAGGAAAATGTATTCGCAATGGCAGGCAGACTTTGTGAAAATGCAACCCTTTGCCCGGGAAAACAAGGGTTATCGCTATCTAATGACTGTAATTGATATTCTTTCACGTTATGCATGGGCAGTACCAATTAAACGTAAATCTGCCGTTTTACTCCATACAGCTTTTAAAACACTATTCCGCAAGATGACACATGGACGAGTGCCTCATCGTCTCCAAACGGATCAGAATTTAGAGTTTAAAAATCAACTTGTACACAATTATCTTTGAGAAAAGAATGGCATTGAACAGTTTAGTGTTAAAATAGAGTATGAGGCGGCAATCTTTGAACGATTTAATAGGACACTCAAATCACTCGTGTGGAGAGCTTTCACGAGCCAAGAGAATCACAAGTGTCTTAAACTTTTACCAAAATTTCTAGACTCTTACAATCACAGTTGTTCACCGCACAATTGGTAGTGCTCCGCCAAATGTTACAGATAAAAATCAAGTAGATGTATAGCTATATGTACATGGTGGCAATACCCCAGATTCACTCAAGAAAAAGAAGAAAAAATTTGCTATGGGGGATCGTGTTCGAATTTGAAGAAACAAGGCAACCCAAATGGTCTGAAGAGGAATATATTATACATAACATCAATTCAAAGTTTAACCTAGTCACCTATCGTATACGTACACTTGATAATAGTGAAATCATTGAAAGTTCGTTTTACCATCAGGAATTGCAGGCTATTAGCGATCGTGAAGGATACACCAGAATTGACTAGATATTACGTACACGAGGTAGAGAGGTGAAGAAGGAAGCGCTTGTGCGTTGGAGGGGTTATAAACAACCTACATGGATAAAATATAGGAAGAATGAGAGAGTTCAAGATGCCCCATACTACATAATACCTGTTTTCATGTTATCCTTCCCAGTAATGTTAACAATAAAGCAGCTTCTATAGAAGAAGAAAATACCCCAAACAATATTTCACTCAATTACGCAATCCAATCGAGCTGTCAAAAGCTCTAATGACTGGGAGATGGGTCTTGTTGAAATCTCCTCTATCAATGCGTTCAAAACTATCGATGAGGAGAGCATAACAGCTTCAACGGTGAAGAATGTCCAATATCAAGAAGTTATAATTAATTCAATACTAGAGCCTGGTTCAAACCATCCTTTTACGAAAGACTGGCATAGCCACCCTGAAGTAATTGATTTATTCGAAACAATTGGAGGTCAAAAATATCATACAAAAGCGATACCTGTAAATATGCAAGGAGAAAAATGGTCACTGAATTATGATTACACACTAAATCGTTAAGTTTTTAAGCATACTTTACCAAGTTCCGCAAACTCACATAAACAAATATGTGGCTATTTTTCTCGGATTTTATTCTCTGACCGGCACTACTCCTAATATTTTAGAAATATTTGATAAAATGAAAAAACAGGCATCAACTTAATCCGATTTCACATCTACAGAATAAAGACTCGTAGCAGAATATTCACCAAATGTCTACACATTTTATAATAAAACATCAAAACCGATACACAGTCCTCTCAATTTTGGTCTTTATAGTTCCTTACCTAATACTGTTGAAATCAAGAATGTAATAGAAGCAGATCATCATGAAAAAGTCTACATCCATCTCAGCCATAATAAGAATGCTATGGAGCTTGCAAAAACCAATAATAAAACATCATTGAAAACTAAATGTGACGTCAAGTTTGAATATGATGCTGCATAAATAGATTTAAATGGATTTTTCTCAAAAGAGATAAACTAAATCTTAAATCAGATCGTAATATATCATACATTCTCGGATTTGTATTTTATAAATTAAAAGGCACATTAAAGGAAGAAAATCCACCAGACCTGAGACGTGAAATATATTCTCTATATTTATACTGTGATGCATTCTCAGAACCGATTGTCGTTAATGCATAAGTGCCATTACTTCGCACGATAGATTTTCCAACAAGTGCTTTAAGTGACTCTATTAGTATACTATATGATTACTATACTATATACATTTTATGTCCCCTCCTTTCAACGTTCAATTGATACGCCGGTCAACTTATATCATTAATTTGAGGGAGAAACTGTCATCACAGTCCACTTTCAAAAGCGGCTATAAACAACGATGAAATAATTAAAATTCATTATGGAGTAAGCATCGTTGAATATTTAATTCCGATGAGAGGTGGTGGATTTCATGCATACATGCCTGTATACGAAGGTTTTTTTTCAGCTCCATCAAGAGATTTTCTACTTTTATTCTGAGTAAATTATTGCCACACATGTTAAATGCTGGAAAGCGTGTTGCACAATCTGCCATCAAAGTTCGGACAGGTCTTATTGGAGACGTTGTCGCTGAAAATCATAAGGATGTTTGTAAAAATTTCAGAAAGCGTGCAGAGTGAAATTGGTAATATAAGTCGGCAATATATTGGAAAAGGTATTCTAGCCCCCTGCGCTGTGAACCAAAAGGGCTTCGGTCATAAAGACCTATGAACAAAAGTAAGAAATCTCAAATTCTATCTAAGGAACGGAAAGTGCAAAGTATCCACCCCAGCAAGAAAACAAAGAAGAGAAAGAGCAAATCCAAGTATATCGGACTCTAATTATGTTGCTTATAATAGTAATTGTCTCTGCACCAAGTCCGAGTTGAAGCTTTTTGATCAGCGACCAATGCAAATGGTTATGGACCAAGCACAGTGGGTTGATATCAATCCCCTCAATAGCGTTTTCCAAGACAATGCCCCGATAGAATTTTCCATTTCGGGTTCTTCCAATGAATATATTGATCTTAATGATACCTTTTTGGAGCTGACTTGTAAAGTTGTAAAAGCAAATGGGAGTAATTTTACAGCTGGACAGATATTCGCTCCCATCAACAACATTTTATATAGTGTTTTCTCTGATGTTAAACTGATTATGGGTGAAATTCAGCTGGAGGGAAGAGTGCAGCTATATCCTTTCCGTGCCCTTCTCAGTAATATACTTCAATACTTCAATTTAGAGAATAGAAGTTAATTTGCGGCAAGTGGTTTTGCTAAGGATACTGCGGGTAAAATGGAAAGCGAATAAGAGCGAATATTAAACTGAGCGAACATTAAATTAAGCGAAAACTAAAATCTTTGAATTGAGCGAAAGCAATTTATCAGAAGTTTAAATTGAGCGAACATTAAACTAAGCAAACATTGAATTGAGCGAAACTTAAATAAAGCGAACTTTGAATTGAGCAACGTTTAAATAAAGCGAACTTTGAATTGAGCAAAGTTTAAATTGAGCGAACTTTGAATTGAGCAAAGTTTAAATTGAGCGAAAAGAATTAGCAATCTGACCTACAATGAATATAGTCAGCTATTATAATATAGAGACTATATAACGGCTATTGGTCTGTCGGGGTGAACCCTTAGTTCCGACACATTGCTATAATTAGATATATGCATATAAATCTAAAGGAAAAAAATAGCAATTTAATTCACATTCGACGCAGCCAACGCAGTCTGTGATTTATGTATAATCTAGGCCAGTTAACTCTCAGCTTGCACACCCATATAGTTGACGACACTATATCTTAAAACACTTGTTTTTAGTTTTTATAATTTTATTCAGTCATGGAGCAGATAGAAGGAGAACGAAGGGGTAGTGTGGTGTATGTTTTGAATGGATTTGTATACAGAAAAGAAAAAATTGGGATAAATGGAAACAATCATTTTCGGTGCGTGGACAAAATTTGTCGTGTGAGGGCAATTGACGATATTTTGGGAAATGTGACCATTAAAGGCGAACACACTAAACACGGCCGGCCGGATGTAGAGAAGCTGCAATTAAAGCGTCTCAAGACAGCAGCTGCACAATCCTCCAGCAGAGTATCATGCAAAAAGTTGTACGATAGCATTATCCGAGACGACCCTGCTGGTGCACGAGTCGCCTTCCCTGACGTGGATCAAGCCATGTATCGAGCTCGACGTCTCAGTATTCCAACTAACCCGGCGAATCTCTCGGATGCCGCTAACATGCTCCAAAATGAGAACCATCAACGGGGTATGTTAGACGGTGTTCAGTGTTTCAAGGGGTTGGTTACACAAAATGGTGATCATGCCATTATTTTTGTCGGGCCAGACCTCATAAGTCATTTAGAGGTTGCAGAAGAAACACATATGGATTCGACCTTCAAAATGACACCAGTGATCGCGTTCCAACTACTTACAATTGGATTTGTCCACGCAGACAATGTAAGTTTAATTATACATGGAAGTAAATATTAGTTTATATTTATACCAAAAGGTATATATAACAATACAATTTATATTATATAGGTATATATAACCTCTAAAATCTTGCCGCACATTACAGCTTTTATATATATATAGAGGATATGTTTATGTATATATTATAGCTTCTTGCACAGAAACAATTATGGAAGTATATGTAAGATTAAACAGTTGGTTTAATTCTAACTCCCATTTTAGAAATTACAAATTTCTTAGAAAATATTAATTATATATCATATATATTTCCGCTGGTGTTTCAACAAATTAATCCTCAGCAAATCGTTGAAGACTGCACAACTGCTGTTGAAATGGAAATGTTGATCCGCTGCCATGAATACATGGAAAATCAATGGATTATTCAGGCGGACAACATAAGCGTGTACAAACAATTCAATGGAGGGACTCCACTCCAAAATGCTCAGTAGAATGGGTGTTCATCCTGGTTCCTGGCAAATTTTTAGGTATCTATATATATATAGTATAATGCAAATAATTATTTGCTAATAAATTATTATACAATATATATCTTTCTTTAATAACTTTATTTATAGCTTTACATTTAATTGACTCACTTTTAAAATAATATTTAAAATAAAATTTCGAATAAACACTTATTGTATCTTATCTAACTCTATCTATGACATTTTTTAGTACATTGAATAAAATTCAAAATTATTGATCAAACCAATTTATTATTAATCCATAAATATTTTCCGGGCATTTTTGTCATGAAAAATGACTGGAAATAAATTGTGGTAACAAAAA
>JAUZNC010048656.1:6842-55246 GCA_034780395.1 Vannuccia rotundouncinata | reverse complement strand
CAAAGTACAACAATTCCTTAGGTCAGTTCCTAACAAGAGAATATTTTTCCAAAATTGCAGAACGTTCACTCACGAACGTTGAGCATGTTGTGGCAAAAACCGTTTTCGAACATCTTACTTCACTTCAATGCTTCCATGAAGGCTGCTCCAACCTAAAAGATGTGTCCCTGGAATCCGCCTTCGCATATCCGGAAGGTGAGGGAAATGTCCAAATTCCCTCTGGATATACCTCCCTTTTGACAAAGATTATCAATTATATGAAAGAATGTCCAATTCATCTGTCAACAAGTGTGGATAGGATTAAGATAAAAAAAGAAAATGGACACTTGAAAACTGTGCATTTAGATCTTAGTCGTGAATCGACCAGATGGGAAGAAGCATTTGATCATGTAATTGTTACTTCATCGTTAGGATTTATACAAAAACACCATGGAACTATGTTTTGTGATCCCCCACTTCCGATAAGGAAAGTTCAAGCTCTCCAATCTCTCCATTTTGGAATAGTTGAAAAGGTTTTTCTTGAATTTTCTGAAGACATAATTCCTTTTGAAATAGAAGAAATTCAATGCATTGTCAACCGACATAAGTTGCCAAGAGGTTCCTGGGCAGAGACAATACCTATGTGGTATGCAATTGGGTCTACTAGAAAAGTTTTTATGGGTAAGTTATTTGTTTAAAAAGATCAACTTTTACAACATATAATCAAAAATTTAAAATGGGAAAAAATGATAAATTTCGAGTATTGAATTCGTTCGCATTTAATATTTAAATTGATCATTTGTTTCTAACTGTGAGGGACGCATTGCTCATAAGCATTAGGTATGCTATTTTTCCCCTAAATATATTTTTGAAACAATATATTTGGGAACTTTATAGAAATTTGCTTAACTTGTGAGGAATATAAAAGATAATAATGGATGGATATTGAAAATCTTACTAATCAACATGTATTTAGCAATAATAATAATATGTATTTTAAAGGTAATTAATAGCAATGCATAATAAGTGTACTTTACTGTTAACTTAATAAATTACTTGCATACATTGGAATATATTCAAATTGCATACAAAATATTGCTAAGTTAATATAATTTATTTATATGGGTTAAAAAGTAAATTAAGAAATGCTCCTAAATATATATACTACAAAATTGTTAATTTGTTAAATACTTTATTTTGCAGGATTGTTGCTCGGAGAAGCAGCGAAACAGATGGCTCAGCTATCTTTGGACGAAGTCGGTAAAAAGTGTCATAAAGTTCTTGAAGATTCGATGAAAACTAAATTACCACCATTGAAGAACGTTACAAGGTATGTATGCGTCTTTAATAAATGTAACATAGAAAATTAAAATTATGAAATAGATATAGTGAATATATTTAAGGATTTTTCTAAATGGGGTCGTTTTACATTTGCTAATTTTCAAACAATTTTTAAATATAATTATTTCAGTTGTCTATCAGTTGTCTTCAGTTGTCAAACAATTTTTAAATATAAACATTTCAGAGGTCTAAAAATAATATTGTGACTCAATGTGACTCAATGTGACTCAATATTTGTTTTTACAAATTTCATTTACTCCCGGTTTAATTATAAATTATCAAAAAATATTTTATTTATATTCTTAAATGTCCTAAATACATTAAGACATCTTTTTTATAAAATAAAATAATTAAATCTTGGAATTGCAAATTAATTATTTTTTCAGATCTGAATGGCACAAAACCCCATCAATTTGTGGTTCATACACATATTGTCCCCATAGCGCCAATTTGTCTGCATTTCGTGATATTATGGAACCAATAATCGATGACAGATCTAAAAAAGTAATTTCAATAATTTTAATATTTCTATGAATACATTTTACTTAAAAGACATTTAATTAAAATTAATATACACCTTTGAACATTATCCAAGTATTATATAATTTATTATTAAACATAAATATTGCATCTATATGTATGTATAATTATTTTATAAAATATTTCAGCCACTTGTACTTTTTGCTGGTGAGCATACACAACCGACTCAGTATGCATCAGTCCATGGTGCATATATGTCCGGAATAAGAGAAGCCGAAAGAATTCTCAACTGGATGAAGTCTCCAAAAGAACAACTTAAATCATTTTTATGAAATGATAAACAAATAATTTATCCAATTTCATATTTATTGCCACAGCTACCTACAATTAAGATTGCATTAGTATGCAATTTATTCACGATATTTTGTTATTCTATAGCTAAAGCTATTTTTCAAATGATGTGATTTCATAATATTTAATATAATATATAGCTATGTACGTATTTATAGCTAATATCATTTTATTTTAGAGCATTAATTATGAATTTAAATAATATATTTAAATATATATATAGATAAAATTTAAACAATAGTAATATCGCTACTCAATTTATAAAAAATATAAATAAATTAATATAAAATTAAAAACTCTAGGTACTTATATTTCTTTTATATTTATATTATGGTATACCAAATAAAGTAAATGAAATATTTTTTAAACTGAATTTAGGGAAAAGAATTATTCAATATTTAAAAATTAAATTCGAAATATATTACAGTTTTATGGAACTGTTTGAATTATGCGTATCAATATATATCGAACTTCACGGTCATATTTATAATTATTATTTTATGTGTTCTTATAAACTGTTTAGACTTACATTCGTGACACAAGTGTTGTTATATCAAGAAATTTAAACTTCTTAAACTTTTTAATTGATTTTATTTCACATATGATGTAAATTTATTCAAAAATTTGGTATAAATAATAAATAAATCATATCTTTTAAAATATAAGTTTACATTATAAATATTAAATAATTTAATAAATGAAATTCCTTTATAATAATATAACATTTAACAAACGTGTTAATGAATTAGTTTTACGGGAAAAAGGTTACTATTTTATATATATAATTTCGACATTCTCCTCAATCACCTTTTAACAATATCATACTAACTTGTCAAACTAGACGGTAGTTCTTCAGCCAGGTAGTCGCTTCTTTGGTGAACAATTTTCTCTTGCTACGATTCAATTTTTCCGTTTGGGAAGGCACAGCCGGGACACAAATATTTAGACTGGCAGAATATGGGGATTGTTTTGGTAAATTATATGATACTGGCTTATTTTATTCGACAATATATTATGGGGTCTTATATATTGATGATGATAACTTTGTAGATCAATTGTAATGAAAGATTTCATATAGAGATTGCTCTAGGAACGAAATGCAGTATTAATATATTTCAATCAATAGAATATATTTGTTCCTAAATTATGTTCATTAATTAAACAAATATATTGTATAACATATTTTAATAAAAAAAATAAAAAAATAAAGAGTTACGAGTCTACCCTGTATATATATATATATATAATAGTCCGATCGATATACCTACTGCATGTATACAATCCAAGTACATTTTAATAATTTTATTGGGAAAGCATCAGGGTTTTGTAGATCATCATAGATTCTGCCTTCAACAAGATTCTCGAAATCTTTCTACTTCAAACTAGCTTTAACATTCTTTGTCAGATAATTCGTTTTCAAGTGAACAAATTTTCTTCTGGAAGCGTCACATTGCACGCAAATCCAAGGCTTTTGCATATTTGATGGTGTAAATTTAGACCCAATTTAAAAGGACAAATAAAACCATACTTTCTGCTGTAGTGAATACGGATTAAGTCCATTCTGAAAGTAGCTTAAAATCTTTATCAAATTTTTAGGTTCAATATTTGGAATTTTTTATGTTTTAATTCTGATTTACTCGATTTTATGCTTTTGCCAGCTATGAATTTCAACATTTTATTGTATCGTATAAATTCTTTGTCGTTGATGATGTTGAAATTTCAATTGTATTGCCGCTCTTTTGCCTATCAGAGTAATGGCCGCGCGCATAATACCCGTTCCATATCTTTCTTTCTGAGACTATATAATATAATAGTAGAATCGTAAATAGTTGCTGCCAAAACAGTTACAGGTATACAGACTCGATTTTAGAAGATAACATATTTTTGGGATAAGAAACTTTTCAAATGTTTTATTTCATTGGAGGTGTTCCACGCCATTTCCCGACTTTGCAGTTCTTCTTTGAGCTATTCCATCTCTGGAATACATTCGCTATATCACTTCATTATAATTATGCCGTCATCATTAATATCAAAATCGTAAAGAAACGTCGGATCTAATTCGACAAGATAACGTTTACTACTTTAATTCGCATAAAGAGATAACTCATCGTCCCTTAATCCGGATATCTGTCCACCAGGGAAGTTGTCAAAATTTATTTACGACATATATAATATGTCAATAATGATAAAATTCAATAATACAAACGAAAACTTTAATTTATGATGAACTTAATTTATATAATTTAAATTATACAGGTACTGATGATTCAAAAGAATAATTCACGAAAATTGATCAAGAGTTAATAAATTAATTATGTTTCAAATGAATGAGTTAAATCTGACGGACCTTCGGGCAGCATACTTAAACCGTCATTTGAAGTATGAGAATCTACTATTATTCAATTTTCCGATCTAGATAAATAACATAAATGTAATCGATAAACAAAACATTAAATTCCTTAACAAATACATTAAGAAATTTGATAAAAATTAGTAACAGTTCAAGTTAATTAAATTTTTATTATTATTAACGATTAATACCTCTAAATTTAAAATATATTAAAGTATACTTAATATATTTAAGGGCTTAATATATATTAAATTAATAATTTTGATATAATCAAGTTAACTGTTAATATAAGAAAAACTACTGTAGTTTAATTAAAAATAACATTAAAATAAAATGAGTATATGACTTTTAACAATTTTACATAAAATAATTGATTATACAATATTAAAATAAAAATATTATTATATTATATATTCATAATTTGTTTATAAAAATAATATATAAATATTGAATTTAACTATTTGTTTATAGTATACCAGGTAATAGTTAATTATAATCAAAAGTTATAATTCTGAAAAACTGTATATAATCAGATTTCAATTCATTTTTTAAAATCTTTGTTTTTTATTTTGAAAACAAAAAGACTTGCACTGGAAAAATAGATCTTTGATAGTATATGATAGGGGTTTCTCTTATAATTTTGTTACTTTGGATTCACTTTTTAATACTTTCTATTTATGTGTGCATTGTTTTTTATGAATTTATTTACTTATTGGCTGAACAAATACATTCTCTTTATGCATATAATTAGATACACCTTTTTTTTCCCACAAAATTCAAAACATTCTCTTTTAAGTTGACTTAGTAAAGAAGACCAAATGTTATTGTCCCAGTAAAATATCTACATTTTTAAACCTAATATTCAATATGTTTCTTTTACATTAGCCACATTCTCTAAATGCACATCTGATTAATACCTATTCCTTTATTTGCTTTATATTTATAGTTTTAGATTTATGTTTTTAAAATACAAAGTAATTAGCAGTCTGGCAACTGGTTTTTTAATTCCGGTATTAGCAGTCCTGCAACTGAATAATATTGGATAATAAATTCAATAAAGTTAATACAAAGCTTTAAACCAATCTTATTTCTAACCCTGAGACTCCACCAGGTCTACCACACCTTGAACATCAAAAACATGGAAAAACATTAAAAATCAATAAATGCATTAAGAATGTAATTGTAATATTTTTTTCAAACTATTTAATAAATTTTACAATTTTCTATTTTTCCTCTATAATAAATGCATGAGACTAGTTAATATCATTTTTATACATTTTTTTATTTAATTGCATATAATTATTAGATTATTAAATTATACAAATAACAAAAATCAGTACAAATATAAATGTTTTTAATGATTATTAATAATAAAATCTGTATATGTAAGATTTTTCTTTTATCTAACAATCTTTTTTTATTGTTTATTAATTTATAAACTTGACTGTATAGACTTACCCCTCATAATATATATAATATCTAACAGCAGTATAAATACACTGACTGCAGGTAATACTTTATATTACCTAATTGATTAGTAATCAAAGGTTTAACTAATAAATCAATATAGCTCAATGTTGCAGCACATTTGAATGAGTTGTTAAAGTCAAGACTACATTTTAGGATTTGAATTTGCTACTTTTTGGTTTGAAGACAGGAGCTTTAATCATTTGAGCCAGCACTCTTCTTCAAAATTTAACTGAAAGCTAAATTGCATTCTTATACTGCTAAGTATGTAACTGGCTTGCTACATACATACATTATGTGAATGACATAACAATTAATTTTTACAGAATATACTACATAATATATAGTATAAAAAGTTATAGGTATAAAATAATAATATTTAATTATATTATAACAATATATATCCTATATATTATATATACAATAGTATTGATAATATAGAAGAAATAGTAGGTACAAATATATATAGTATAAAATTGTAATATATAATAATATATAATTGAATTGAAACCAGTAGGTGAGTATGGAAGCAAAATCGTAATGTTGAAAATGAGAGCAGAGAATCTGTATATGAATTTATTTAGTGATATGGTTATATACACACATATAGTATATATTTTATATATATAGTATAAAATTGTAATATATAATAATATATAATTGAATTGAAACCAGTAGGTGAGTATGGAAGCAGAATCATAATGTTGAAAATGAGAGCAGAGAATCTGTGTATGAATTTATTTAGTGATATGGTTATATACACACTTATTAGGTTGCGGCATTTCATTAGGCAATCAAAATCTTTTAATTTAGTACATGCATCTATCAGCTTATTCCTCTTGACCAGTCAAATTTCGATCCCCTTTAGACAGTGTGTTTGTCTGAGGGTTAGCAGACTAAGGTAATGGACCCTCACCCAGTAGTCTATATAAACAATTTCATAAGCAATTATATGAAAACTATTTTTAGAAACTCATTCATTTTTATGTTTTATGAAAATCACAATGTTTGCAATCCCCATCATGTGAAGTAACTTATTTTTTGTCACAAACATTGCGATGCCCATAATGAAAAGGTTAAAGATATTATTAAAGATATTTATTATTAATCAGGTAAGCAGGTACAGTTGGAATTACATATAAAGATAAATTCCCTATTTTATTGATTTGAGATAATTGTAGAACAACTTAGCATGTATAATAGACATCTAAAAGTATGTTTTGCATATATTTTTATTTATTATCTTTAAACTAATATTATATAATAACCTATAATCTTAAGCACCCACCACAATTGACATGAACCCACAGAAAACCTGTGCATACTCAGAATTCCTTCCATGGATAACCAAGTAAAATTGAGGCACTGGGGAAGATGAAAAATCAATGGCTCTGAAAGGGACATCTGATCTATATCATTTATAATTCTAAATTTTTATTCATTGTTAATTGTGTAGTCATTTTTATATTCATTTTAGTATTGTGTCTTAGGCAATCCAATTCACATTAAATTATATGCACTAATTTTAAAATCATTTTATTGTATTTTTTTAATAATGATGGTGATGAGAGACACCTCTCCATAGTCAATAATGCCATTAAACATTCATTTTAATGATTTTTTGTTAAACATATTTCTAAATTTCTATTAATTGTCATTTTTACAGAGATCATAATTGATTTCTCTGGCTATAATAATGTAACTATAACAAATGTCTGGTATTAATTATGTTAATAATTCTTATTATGTAAATATATTTTTTGAGCACACTTGTTTATCTTTAAAATTGATGGTTAAACTTTTCAGGTATGTAGAATCAAATATATTGTAAAATGTAAAAACTTCTATTCTGATTCATTATTTAGATACTGAGCTACATCAGTAGAATGTAAAATTTTTCCAATTTATTTTTATAATTAGATTATGACATATGCACACACATATATATATATTTAAAAGCATATTAAAAACATGTGCTTCATCTACACTATATCTACATTGCACCACTGGACCTTATAAGATTCAGCTGACATCTCACAAGATTATTAATTTATACAGTATGATTTTTGATCAGAACAATTTGCCAATTTTTTATTATACAAAATCAGGATTCTGTAATTAATTTAAATTTATTTTTTAGTTAGAATGTGGTTCTATAATTTACTAGTTTCAATTAAATTTAATAATTCAAAATTATTTACTGTTACTAACAATGATTTCCATATTGGGCCACATTTAATATGATTGATTAAATACTATTTAGAAATCACTTACTGTTTAATAATCAATTACATAAAAATATATGAAAATAGATGTATGAATCTAGATATATATCTGTCATGATTTTTCATTATTAGAAACTGAATACCAAGAGATAATTTAGTAAAATATATAAAGTTGACATTCACGCTTGATTAATGTCAGAAACAATATAAACCGAAATTATTTATATTATTTGATACATCAATCAATGACAATACATTATCTGCTTTAGTGTCATATTTCAAGGTGAACTAATCGTTTATTAAGAATTGTATAGAATTATTCCATTTTTAAGCAAATCATTTCTTTTGACACATATTGTCAGAATATTCTTTTTATTTTGGAATCATAGTTAAAAACTTGCCTGTATCATTTTGATTAGTTTAAACATCTAAAAAAATTCCTACATTGTGTAACATACTCCTAAATTCTAAGATAATTTCAGTGAATATAAATTGAAAAAAGGTATATTTTAGTTGTCATGGTTCTCTAATAATTCTATATTTATTGTTTTTGTAATATCTGTCATGTCAAACATTTTAAATGGAACTAGATTGAACCAAACTATATCACAGAAACAACAAAATCTGTAATTATTAATCATATGCAGATAAGTTTTATAAAATGTTTATATGTAAAATTAGTTTACATAATTCATAAATGCATTATATAAATTAGTATTTTTTCATTTGGACTTAAAAGTTATATTGTTTTTATTAGTATATTTAAATATATTTTAAAGCAGTTTTTTAAGTGTAAGATTACAAACGATTTTTTCAAATTGTAATTTAAAAATATACCATTATCTTAATTCTATTTGGCTGAAATTATCAGCATTTAAGAAAAGTATTTATTGATATTTTTTATTGCCCAATTTAGGTTTGAAGCATTTACAAATGAATCTTGTATAAGACACCGATTGGTATGAGTCACAAAAGTAAACTAACACCAGTAGAACAGCATGTTGCTAGACGAGCGGTCCTCGAAGAACTGGACACCCAGTTACAAGTGCAAGCTGAAAGACTTCGTCTGCTGGAGCAGAAAACACAATTTACTGCATTGCGTCCTCAAGTAGGCCGACTTGCTGACCTCTCTGGTGACTTGATTGAAAGTGAATCTCTAGTGGAACGAAGGCTGCCCCCTTCTCTGAATACCTACACTATACAGGAAGGGGGAACACCTCCAATGCAGATGCTTACTCCAGCAAAGTCAAAGATACCATTACCGGGTGGCCACATGGTACAGCAAGGTCAGATGTCTGATAAGAGGAATCCAAAGCCAGAAGAAACTCCAGAAACACCCTCAATGCAGCAGAAAGCGAAGGCACTGTCGAGAAATCTCCACAAGAAAACACCACAACAGCAGAGCACTAATGATATGTCTGCGAGAAGAATTATCAATCGAGCTAAAGGTGCCACACCAAATGTTAAAAAACCAGGATCAACATTATTGGTGAGGTTCATTTATAAAGATCCATGTGGCTGTATTAATAATTGCAGAATTGAAATATGAATATAACTGCGAGCATTGTTTGCAATTTGAGAAGAAACTTTATAACTAAATAAACATCAACTCAGGTGCTGTCAAATTAATCAATACATTAACCTCATTCTCATTCTGGTCAGATGACTCGTCCTCGAAGACCCTATAACCCTAACTACACGTGGGACCGGGGTGGTCGCCTTAAGGAGATCAGGACGCGCTACAAAGCGCGGAAGTACCTCTACATCTGGATGAGGAAGACCTTTGGCAGAGTGTTGCCCTCCAAAGCCAGTGATGTTTATGCCCGAAATCTTCTTACTCGGGTACAGGCGAGATCATGGTTCATACACAGTATTGAATTTTATATTAAAGACTTATTAAAGAATTTTTATGAAAGTCTTGATTTTCGGAATATGATAACTTTTAAATGAATTAGATTTATTTTTTTTAGAAATTGATATAGCAGAATTTTTCTGTGTAGAGGACACATTTTTCTCAATATGTAAACTCCTATAATTAATCTATAATACTTAAAAAAAGCCTTGAAAAAAATTATTGAGAAAATCTCGAAAAAGAAATACATGGAGATCGATTTTAACCATTTTTGTCCTCATCGAAAACTATGTCAAAGTTATCTAATAAACAAAATGTACATTTTAATTTTTTTATTTCATATTTAAGATGCATACCTTTCTGCTACAAGTTTTTTATTCGTCTAGTAAATTAGAACAATACTAGAATGTTTATAGTTAGATAATAGAATGTTTTCTTTAATTAAAAACCTGCCATACACAATTTCCTTGACAGACTTGGAGGTTCTGGTACAACCGCTACTGGACTGACTGCAAGGAGTTTCATCTCTTGATCCGAGCTGAGCGACATTACCGCCTTCAACTGTCAAAACAGGTCTTGACCGGCTGGGTCGTCTTTGTCCAGATCCGACGGGCCGCCAAAGTTCGCGACAACTGGGCCAATCGATATCACGCTGGCCAGCTGCTCCGCCGTGTTGTGATTGGTTGGCGGGCTCAGGTGTCTGTGTCAAGAGGGCACCATCAGTTGGAGACCACAGCTTTGGCCTTCCGAGCTGACTGTCTGATCAGGACGGCTTGGAAGAAGTGGCTGGAAACGCAACAGTTGGCTGACAAATTTAAACAATTCGAAGTAGGTCGTCTATTTTCGGTTGGTATTTTTGAACTCTTGACTTTTAGTACTATTACAAACCTGCAACCGATTAATTTTTAAAGATAAGCTGATTAGTTATAAGTGTAATATAATGACATGATTTAATATTCCTGAATTGGAGTTGATTTCTTTGAAGATAAGATTTCTGTTATGAAGACAGTATGGATTATGCCTTCTCCAGATTGTGGCACAAGAGCACTACAATCGTCAGCTACAAGAACGAAGTCTACTCCATTGGCGACAGTCCTTTTCTGAAGCTCAGGGGATGGCAGAGCTCGACAAGAAAGCGATTACTCATCGTAACAACGTCACCAAGTGTCTAGTCATTCGGTCTTTGATCGCTTTTGTTGGTCGATCGCAGGAGAAGCGCAGAGATCGAGGTTGGTGTTATCTGTTGTATTTAGTATTTAAAGAGGGTTTTTCACATTGCCTTCCTCGTGTAGGTGTTGGTAATATTGTTTTTAACAGCAACTGTGAGCTAGGCTAATGATTTTCAGCCCATCTGAACATTACCATGTTTGAATTATTCTTCACAAATCATGCAATGATATTTTTATAATAATTATTTTCTTTATTAATTCTTCATATTATTAATAAGAATATTTTCTCAATTGTCGATTACTTCTGTTTAATTTTTTTGTCTACGTAAAGTTGTTGTGTCATCAAGGATTTTTGGACACAAAAGGAAACAAAAAACACTAAATCACTAAATAAAAAACATCAACTCGGGTTTTGTCAAATTACTCAATATACAAACCTCGATCATTTTGGACAGATGACCCGTTCCGAGTAATTATAAATTGCCTTTGACAATATAATCTGAATAGCGTTTAGAAAGGAGTTTGTTAGACAAAAATATGTAGGATAAATTATGACATGCTGATCAAAATTGACAATTTTTTTCGTTACAACATTTGACCCATAATTATGATTAAATATATCATTAGTCTTGGGGTACAAACTGACCAGATCTAAGAGGGAATTATAGATCAAATAGACATTCAATTATAAAACATAAAAAGCTTAGTTGGTACCGATTATTTAAAAAAGTTATAATTTTGATATGTGGTTTGACTACAGAGCTCTCGGCCCAATTCTACTCCAAGTGTCTCCTCCGCGGATTTCTACGTTCCTGGCGCACGAGACTAGCTCGCGTACAACACTTAAAGCAGTTCGAGAATCGCTTACATCACATGCGAACTCGGTCGATTTGTAGACGCTTCATGAACAATTGGAAGTTCTGTATCCTTTGGGCTTTTGCTCTGCTGGAACTTAGAATGAAACGTTTCCTTTTTGTGTTGTTCGTTGTCCTTAATAATTTTATATTCAGATATATCACGGATTGAGTACCAAGCCTATCAGTGGGAAATTGCGGAAAACAATTTCAATTGGCTGCTCAAGGTGAGTCCTACGCAAGTCCTCGGATTGTTTGAATATCCGTATAAGAAACGATTGTAATATGAAGGTTCTTTTATTCTTTTAGAGACGAACAATGCGAGCTCTAATTGAGTACAAACAAATAAGAGATGAGAAAAGACATCTCAAGATTGTGGCAGTTCGTCTAAGACGAAAGCTGGTGAGTTCTTATTTTTGCTTTATCGTAATTTTTATTTACCGAGAATTGCTATCAATTAAATATATGATTTTTATATAACAAAAGGTTGAATTCTTTATTTACTATACCCTTTAATACGACTTAAAAATCATTCTCGATTATTATAATATTTTACGTGAGAGAATGTTTAAACTATTGAACTTATAATTTATTGAAGATTATTAGTTAATTATGATTAATAACAATATGTCTCTTAAAATCGGGCATTCCTTAGCTCTGATGATTCCTTCCTTTTGGGTTTGTGTGGTGTAGGTTTTGCAAAGATGCTTGAACAGATGGCTTCATAGCATGGAGATGAAGGAAGAGGAGCAGCTGGAGAGCAAGACTGGGGCCGCTCGAGCACACTTTAGGTAAATTTATTTTGTTTTGGTTAATTTTTGTACTTAAGCAAATAGAATTAGAAAAAGAAAATTCGTTAATTTATTGAAAGTAACCTCCCATTCATTGTATAGTCTGCAAAAAGAGAAGCAAAGGTAAGATTTGGGTTGTTAAATGTTCCGTCTTATACGTTCTTGAACATTCCTAAGTTTCTGTGATCTTGAACTAAACCATTTTATGAATGAACCATCGACACTGTTCTTCAGACGGATGCTAATGCGACGATGTCTCAAAGATTGGCGGCGCTATGTGACCCACCGTCACCAGAAAAGGACCCAGATAGACACAGCTGACAGCCACTTCTCAGAACGAGTCCTGCCCCTCTGTCTACAGACTTGGAGAGACAGAGCTCTTGAAGCCAGGTACAAAAGACAGATGCAGCTCAAAGCGAACCAATTTATCAGGTGGGCTTATGTGATGTTAAATACAGAATGTTAATCAATATATTGTTGTATATAGTGATCTTGAAAAGCCTTAAATTTCACCATTTTCAAGAAAATTAAATGTTGTGTTTTGCAATTTCTTGAATTTCAATGTTTTCAAGTTTTGTGACGTCTTATATTAATCAACAGGGTTCATACAGGCCAGGAAAACCTGGAAAAGTCATGGAATTTTTAAATGGAAATGGAAAGGTCATGAAAATTTGGATTGAGTATGGAAAAGGTCATGAAAATTTGAATTGAGTATGGAAAAGGTCATGAAAATTTGGATTGAGTATGGAAAAGGTCATGAAAATTTGTATTGAGTATGGAAAACCTGGAAAAAGTCATGAAAATTTGAAATGAGTATTGAAAACCTGGAAAAAGTCATGAAAATTTGGAATGAGTATGGAAAAGGTCATGAAAATTTGAAATGAGTATTGAAAACCTGGAAAAGGTCATGAAAATTTGAAATGAGTATGGAAAAGGTCATGAAAATTTGGATTGAGTATGGAAAATGTCATGAAAATTTGGATTGAGTATGGAAAAGGTCATGAAAATTTGAATTGAGTATGGGAAAGGTCATGAAAATTTGAATTGAGTATGGGAAAGGTCATGAAAATTTGGATTGAGTATGGAAAAGGTCATGAAAATTTGGAACGAGTATGGAAAAGGTCATGAAAATTTGGAAATGAGTATTGAAAACCTGGAAAAAGTCATGAAAATTTGGAATGAGTATGGAAAAGGTCATGAAAATTTGGAATGAGAATGGAAAAGGTCATGAAAATTTGGAATGAGTATTGAAAACCTGGAAAAGGTCATGAAAATTTGGAATGAGTATGAAAATAATTTCAAATTGTAAATAAAATGATTTCCAGGTGTAGATAAAACGGTCAAAACTTTGAAAAAACGGTCATGGAATTTGGAAAATATTCTGAATGAACCCTGAATCAATTGTGGTTTTTTTTGTGCACACATGACCTTTGAAAAACCTTGTATTTTTGGCTGGGGTGGATCTGGTGCAGGACAAATTTTGCACCTAATCTTATCTAATAAATAAAATCGCCTATTTGCAAAAATAGCAAAAGTTCTATATAGATCATAAAATGAGTTTAAAATTAATTAGGCGTCTAATTTACTTCAGTGCCTATCTCAATACCTATTAACTCTATAGTATCCATACCAGGTTTTTTGGGCTTTCACATAACACTATCCCCCCCACCCCTTTCCAAAATTGATGTTCCATGATGATAGTCCAGGATGTTTTCTACTAGATAATTTCTTATAATATTCTCACACGTTTTTATATATTAATCATATTAATTATTTTACATTTTGTACATAATTTATATAAACATGTATTATTTCTAAAGTAATATTGTCCAATTTATTGTATTACACAAAATTCCTTATCCGGTTTCAAAGGTATATTGGAGACAACTGACTGAGTTTTTTTAAGTCAATATTTTGAAAATGTGGAATTGAGACCTTCTTTGAACGGGTTTCAGATCTCGCTATTTGGCGGACTACTGGCTAAAGTGGACCCAAGCGGTGGACTACGTCGGTGAAGCTCGCTATCTGGAGAGAGTGGCCCTCTTGCATGACAGGAAGCGTCTCATGTTGGCCACCCTCACTCTCTGGCTAAGAAAAACCCAGTTTCGCCTGGAAGAACAGGAAGTCACTGGTTTGGCTGAAGATCACGTGACGAGAGTCCGAATGAGGCGGGCTTTTATAGGCTGGCACAATGTAACCTTGGAAACTAGACGATTGTGCGAAGCTGAAATCAGAATACGGGTAAAACTTAGCTTTTATTTCAACGGTGGGTTTTCATCAAGACATATATTTTACGGAGGACTGCTGTTTTAATTCCAGATGCTGCATTACAACTACTTGACTCGACATTTCTGGGAAAGGTGGCGCCAGTATGTGGCTACACGACGTCGACATAATCAATTTATCGATCGGATGCGAATGCACAGTCATCGTAATTTGATGCGTCGCGTGATAATTGGCTGGTATGAGATGACTCATCGTGGCCGACTGGCCAATCAGACTGCCGAACGTCGTGCTCAAGAGAAGCGAATCTGTCAGCTACGTCGAGCTTGGACGGCATGGATAGATGGCCTATCAGTCGATAAAGAACAGTCCAGAAATAAAGTTATCGCCCGAGTTCATTGGGAGAGAAGGTGTCAGACCAGGGTAATTATTCCTTTGATCTTCTGAATGTTCAAAATAGAATAATGTTCGTTTCATAATTATCTTTTGTTATAAATCTTTAACAAAGTCTTATATAGTCTTAAAACCTCTAGGTGTAAAACATCTTCTAATGTTGCTAATCTTTTTCTTTTGTAATTATAACCCAGTGTTTCGAAAATTACATTTCTTTGAAATTCTTGGACAGATTTTGAAAGTCACTTTGAAATAAATTTCAAAGAAATCCATGTAACTTTAAAAAAAAAATCAAAATTTCGTGGATTTCTTTGAAATTTCTTTGAAAGTAACTTGGATTTCTTGCATTTCCTGGAACACTGGGAAACTAGTTTTAAATATTTTGACTTTTTCTTTATGGATCCGTGTTATTTAACTCTTTTTTCGCACTCAACAGATGATACAGGCATGGCGAAAGTTCACCGTCGAACGCATAGACAAGTCGTCCTCCACTGTTCAGTTTGTTGAGACAGCTCGTCGCCACTTGGGACACCTTATTCTGGGCCGGTGTTTGATTGTATGGTGCAAGCATCGTCAGAGCAACATGGAGCAACGTGTACAAGCGGGCCGGGCCTGTGTCCAATATGAACAGACCCTGTTGGGCCGAGTGTTCCGTGGATGGATTGAACAGGTGGCTTTAGATCAGAGGAAACGATTAATGAAACAGCAAGCGGACTGGTTCAATGATAAGAGACTTATTGTGAGTGACATCGATATAAATGTGACTATAGCCCCGTGAAATGATTCAAAATTCGTTTGTTAGATACGTTTCGAAGAAGCACAACTAGGAAGTAGTTATTGATGTTAACCCTATCGATACGGAGTCTTTTTGCGCTTACACATACCGTGCCCCCCCCCCACTTCCCTTCCATAAAATTTGACGTTATGATAGTCCAGGATGTTTTCTGTAGAAAATGTTGCAAAAATGGAAATATCGAAGTCAATTTATTTACGCAGTTCAAATTTATAAATTAAAAATAAAGTTTTTCCTTATATTATTCAACATTTTGATGTGGATTCATTTTTATTACAATTTTATCTGGTGATTATCACATAATATAAGCTATTCGGGGATTTATATAATAGCCAATTTTTTAAAATTTCGAAAAAATAGTTAATTTGTGGTGATGGTGATGGAACCGCTCTCATGATCGTCCACATGGGTCTACGAAAGTAACTTTTCGGTAAAAGTAGTAAAACTTCACTGTAAAATATGTCACGAGAGCTTACTATTGTCAAATTGTTCAGTAAAAATGTCAGCGAAATTAACAGAGGGGGAGCGTGTGGATCCCCCAACCCGCCCCCCCCCCTCTCTGTATGGATAGGGTTAGTATAAATGGAAGCATATAAAAACCTGTATTCGCTTACCCACAACTGTATTTGAAATGCCCAACCGTTAGTGACCCGGTAGTTGTCAACCCCCTGAACAGGCCGCTAGCTGGATAGACTGGCAACGCGCGCTCTGGTATCGTCGTCAGGAAGCCGCGCAGACAAGCCGAGCTCTCTGGCTGTGGTCCCTCTCCCTCAAGACCCGGGTTTGGGCGTCCTGGAGGGTGTGGGCTCACGAGAATCGCAAACAGAGGGACCGCGAGGAGGATGCGCTCCAGAGGTTCAGAGCTCGTCTAGTCCACGACGGTCTAGTTCGCTGGGTCACTGTTGCCTGGCAACGCCGGGTTGAGAGTGTCGAGTCTGCCGTTGTCAACAGTCGTTATGTGAGTTGGTCTTGATTCTCATTCGCTGAATCATCGTTGCTTGAATGGTGCACTCACTCCTCTTAAATGTGTGTTCAGTTGACCCCCCGACAAGCCTCCTTGGGCCTCCGTTGTGCCGCTCACTGGCGACAGCTAGTCATTCGTCGGCGTCGCTTCGGCCCGTCGTACACCCACCCGCGGGCAACCCCCCTCTCTCTTCAGCCCCGGGCAGCACCGCTCAGTCTGCCCGCCTCCGCCTGTCTCCAGCCGCCGCCGCCGCTAGCCATCGCCTCTTCTCCACGATGGAGCGATCAGCCCAACGAGAAGAAGAGTACAGCTGTTGCTGCTCCCGGGAAACATGCGCGGCCCATCCCGGCCCTGCCAGACTTCATGCGGGCCTCCCTAGCGAGAGAAGGCCTCCTTATTGACACGCCGGCGGCTGATAGTGAACCGCTTGTATTGCCTAGCAACCATGACGGCTCTGTAGGGAGAGACACAGACTCGCCGGCGTCCTGGGATGATGAGCTCTTACCACCACAGTTCTTTCAGCAGCAGAAGCCTTTAGGAGTTCGATCTAGTGAGTTAATTTGATACCGAACACCGCTCTGAAAATTGGTTTTGCGGGTGATTCTTCCGACAGTAAAGTTACCGTCACGTGCTTACAGATTCCTCCAATGAGAACACTCCACGTGTTTCCAGCCGATTGGTGGAGAACGATGACGTCAACAAAGAGAATCGTAATAGGCCTAACCCGGTTGAAGAATTGACCAATATTCGGGAGTATCTTCGACTCCACAGCGAGCGAAAACAGAGGATGAAGTGAGAAGGATTTCCTAATTTGTTTTCGTAAATAGTTTATTAACAATAATTACATTTTTATTCTTACATCGTAATGAGTAAAGTAAGCGCTTTTGTTTGTTCTCTCTGGTTTGTTGAGGACTGGTTAGTCATACCTTTTTTATCTGCTTCTTCTTCCAGACGGCTGGGCCTGGACTACGTCCGCTTGGAAGAACTGCTTCGTGTTGAAGAGGCTTCCGCTGATGAAGGTCGTATCCAACGGCTCACTGAAGAATTGACCGTGGTGGGTTTATGAGTCATTTACTACAACTTACCAAATTATTTATAAATATTATTTTGCTTCCTTCGATCTACAAATGTATAACTCAACGATACACCGTATTCTCCTCTCCTCATGCTCGTAGATATTCGAGGAGCGCAGTGCTCTCTCCAAAGTCATCGTTACCGAGAAGGTCGAATGCAAGCAACTGGCGGTCCGGGCTCAACAACTCATCGCTCAGTTGACCAATCAATCGACCGGCTCTACTTGACCAACTAATCATGTCTAGAAACACATCCTCCTCCATTATACACAAATCCATCCAACACTTTTGATCTGATCTGATTCAATCCGTCCCAGTTTTCTTGTTTTCTTGTTGCTGGTCAACATTTTTAGTTGAGCAAGTTAGTAATAATGACTTATATCAAATTTTTGGATAATAAAGTTTTATTATTATCTACCGGTATTATCTATATTGTTCTTGTTTATTATTTCCATTGTTTTTGTGGATTTCTTTGCATTCCATTTGATTGTTATAAATTGTTATGTTATAACACTTTGACTTTGATGATTCAAATAAATCTGTATTGGTATGTAATTTTCTTTCTTCTTTTTTATATTTTATATAATTTTTTTTATCACGTTGATAATTTATGGTTGATTTTCTATCTAGTTAATTGATTTAGATCTGGTTAATTAATTCTAAGATTATAAAGTTGAATATCAAATGTCTTTATCAATTAATTTAGTATTATTTTGACAAGATTTTGAAATTTGTTTATCCAGAAAAAATGTTTTCCTGTAGAAATGTAAAAAATTAAATGATAGGGTATTTTACATTCGACAAAGGATTTATTTTACTTCATTTAATTTAGTGACCGTTCAATTTCAATATTTCACTTTGTTTGTTTTTATTTTTGCAGTAATTTTTACCCGACAGGTATATATATATACTTATTCAGACTGTTTTTGTTTATTTAAGAGTGATATTTTTAGTTAGATTTCTAAATAAAGACATGTTAACTTTGATGTGTTAAACTGTTTGGATTGTTGTCTATTATATTTTTTTAACATTTCTCTGTGTTTTTTTTTTATAATTTCATTGTTTTTGGTTTAATTCCTAAAAAACTATTTATTCGCTGTTTCTTTTACCCCAAATTCCGTTAATCCCAATACTTTATTAACTGAAAATAACTTCGTATTACTTTAAAAGAAATAAAATGTAAAGAAAACTCATGTAATCTATATATCCGTCCACATTCAATTATTTCTTATCTGGGAACAAGGCAGTGGAACGTGTCGCTGTTATCGGGGCTGGGGCTAGCGGTTTGGCAGCTCTGCGTGTTTTCTCTGAGAATCCAAAAATCAAGCATATTGTCGCTTTTGAAAAGTCTGATCATGTTGGAGGCATCTGGAAGTTGGGAGATACAGGACCCATGTACAACAACCTCCGGTAGACTATATCTCCTTTGGAAAGATATCTATATTATGATTTATTATCTGTAACCTTCATGATGTAAATTTCAGAACCAATTTGCCGAAAGAGATTATGAAATTTCCTGATCAAGAGTTTTCTTCGGAAGTCGGATTTTCTTTTGTCTCTCATTCAGATGTTTATAATTATTTGCAGTCCTATGCCAAAAAGAATGACCTTTTAAAGAAAATAAAGGTTCGTATTATTTTTAGATTATTTAAAATATATGTTTATTTTCTATGCTACTTTTTTTAGTAGTATACCAAATTTAATGTTACATATGAAGATTGGTGAATTTAAAACGAATAAAATTTTTTTTTTAATTTTCCACTTAAGACAAGTTTAATCTACTTATTTCCTAATGCGTTTCTTCACTTATATTATTTTTAATAATTCGTTGAAATTTTAAGGTTTGTTTTATTTTATTATTAATCATTTGCATTAAATATAATTATTTATTGTTTTTGAATCAATATATTATTGGGTTTCTTGACGTCTCTGATTAAAAAATATAATGTCGAACTCCAATTCATTATCAATGGATAGTATGTTATTATATAGTATGATTTGTAACTCTAGCCAAACTTCACTTTCAGTTTGGATGTTGTGTGGAAAGTGTGAGTCCTCTTGATTCCAACAATCCACTTACAGGCTACAAGCTCACTTACTCTGATGAGAGTGTGATTAACTCTCCACGAACAGAGACATTCGATTCGGTTATTGTCTGTAATGGGTAGGTATATTTCTCGACATAACGTTGAATTTTCTGCTGAAATTATTCCGTTGAAATAATTAATTTAGCCATATAGGGAAGGTATATCTTTGAATATTCCTTTAGATAAAGTAGGAGATGGGATATTTCAGGAGTTATAGTTTCAATACAATTGGAAACATTCACACACAGACTGTTCATATTTTCTAGTTTGTTATTTACGCGGTTCTATGTAATCGTAATTTTATTTAGTTGATTTGGGAGAATTATTGCAAACTGTATTATTATGTTTCCAGTGATAATATCTGAATTAGTCTTCATTTTATTGATTTATTTATTTGAGTTTTCTGTGTGGAAAAATATTTTAAGTATTAGATAGTTGTTCAAATCTTCTTTCTTAAATTTTCATACTTCTCGATTTAAATGGTGCATATTAGATGATTGATGTATTAGCTGCAGTATGTCGACCTTATTATAAGCCAACTACGTGAAATGTTTGTATTTTTATGGGTACGTCTTAAGTGGTATGTTCTCATAATATGTTAAATGATTATACTATTGTTCAGAATATGTAGAGAAAGTTGGTGATTTATCTATGTAGATACCACGTCGGGACAAAGTTCAGACAAGTTTTTAGTAATTCTACAAAAGTTCTCATTAATTTTTAATTTAGAAATATTTACAAAAATACTTTTCTACGTTCTATTTATTTTTAAAAGGGATTCATTCAGATTTTCTGCAGTTGTGTTTTAATTAAGTAATTATAGATATTTGTTCTAGACCAAACTTCCCAATCATTATATTATAATATTATAAGTCACTCTGAATCTAAAAATGAAAAGATTAAATTTTTTTGAAATTCGGCCAATTCTGTTTAGACCTCCAATTCTAAGTTTGAGGTGTTTGTCAATATAAACTATATTTTTTATTTGTTACTAAAAATCGTTGATTTCAAAGATATTTTACAGTTAATGTGTTTCCCCGTCCTTAAATGAGTTGTTAGCTTATAAGTAAAATTTCCCTTTTATTATTTTAACGAAACACAAACAGCCACTTCGACGTGCCAAACATTCCGGACATTCCTGGACGCGGCCTCTACGAAGGGGAGTGTATACACAGCGTTGGGTACAGAGAACCCTCCATTGCTGCCGGCAAGGTGGTCTTAGTTTTGGGGGCCGGAGCTTCTGGAACGGATATAGCTATGGAGATGACTTCTGTTGCAAGCAAGGTACGTTACACAGTGTAGAGGTATTCTAAATTTCACATTGATATGTTTTATAAATCTTTAGGTATAGACTGTCAAAAATCGCCATTTTTCGTAATTATTCTTATTCTTACTACTAAACTTCAATTGATTTTGATTTTTTTTCATTATATATTAGAAATGGGCTGAATTTCAAAAAATTGAAAGAAAAATGTAAATATATTTAGCTTTTGATCTAAAATTT
Organism: Vannuccia rotundouncinata; assembly: GCA_034780395.1. Lineage (NCBI taxonomy): Eukaryota > Metazoa > Platyhelminthes > Proseriata > Coelogynoporidae > Vannuccia > Vannuccia rotundouncinata. Next base: position 33,350 of record JAUZNC010048656.1, on the reverse strand, counting down.
ATCGTAAAACGATCATTTTAATGCATTTTTTAAACTTTACAAACGTACTCATTGAAAACTATATCATCAATATACTTCAAATTCAAGGCTTACATAAAAAGGAATGAGTATTAATAAAAATGGTATTAATGTTCATCTTCAAAAAAAAAATGTGATATTATTATTATCCAAAATGACAAAAAGTGTGTTAGCTCATACCACAAAAGAAATGCTATACCATAAATTGTGTTACCTCTTGCAAAACTATTATCTGATTTGTGCTAACTACGCATAGGTATTAATATGATTTAAAAAACGTAGATAGCATAAATCAGAAAATAGTTTTGTAAGAGCAATTTATGGTATATCATTTCTTTTGTGGTATGAGCTAACACACTTTTTGCCATTTTGGCTATAATAATAATATAGCACTCCCCACTTCTAGTTGAACTGAATTTTGTCAACTACTTGTCGACCCCTCCGTAGGTTCTCCTCTCACACAACAAGAACAAGATGATCTCACCTTTCCCCTCAAACCTCCACCAAGTTTCCGGACTCAGTCGTTTCTCTGGTCCTCGCCAAGTCACCCTCTTAGACGGCTCCACACATGACGTAGACATGGTCGTTCTCTCCACCGGCTACAATTTCAACCTCGACTTCCTCACTCCCGCCTGTAGGCCGCTGTTCAAGGAGGACCATTTGGAGCCCATCTATGAGCACATTCTGCACGCTAAACTGCCCAGATTGGGCTTCATAGGTCTCTGTTCCCTCCACCTTCCCTTCCCAATCTTCTTCATGCAGGCAAAAGCGATTCTTGCTCTGATCACAAGTGAGACCTGGATTTTGGGTTTGACTATTTTGACGGATTTCAACAATTCTACAACTTAGATGTTGGTTGATTTTCATAGATGTTGTATTAATAATCGATGGTTTTAGCATTAGTAACAAAATATTTTCGTTTGCGGTAATGAAGTCGTTGTACAGCGCAGATATCATATATTCAGGGTAGCCACAGGTCCTTAAAGGGTTTTATCTTGACTAATAAAAGAAATAATCCTTAAAAATGTATTTATTTATTTTTTTTTAATTTTAGCATCGTGCAATAGGCATCATCCGATAGTGAATTGTGGTTACTTCTCCTTGATTGGTACTATTGTACATTATACATGTGTACATAATATAATACATATAGTTTTATATTGTTTACATATTGCTCCAAATATCAGCAGTCCTTAAAGTCAAAACACCCAGGCATGAAGAGAAAGGCAAAAGGTCAGTGTGAAATTCAATTAGATGAATTGAAAACAAAGAAACGTCACATTGAAGATCAAGAAGCATCTTTGATGATGGTGTCTGAGAAGTTGGCTGATGAAGTTAAGACAAGGGGTGCTGATAACACATCTTATTGTAAGATGTAATGCACTGAGAAGGTCCGCTAAAGAAAAGAACGAACTTATTGAAGAATTAATAATAAATATCCTTACTTTAATATAACCACTGTCGTTTGTATTTAACAGTTTGTATTTTTACAGTTTTGGTTGTTAAGTCTTTATATTTTGACATAGAATTTAGACTTAGAACAAATCATGTTATAGGAAACCTTAGTTGACCGTTGTCAATGACTCTGGTGTGTTTTCTTCCCCATCAGAGGACCCTCCGCCCTCCACAACGGACATGCTCGCGGATATCGAGGTGTTTCGCGCCTCCCTTATTGAAGGAGGAGTTCCGCTCTATCGTTGGCACGTTTTGGGGAACTCCCAGTGGGACTATCTACGTCGGTTGGCCAAACTGGCCCAGACTGATCCATTGCCGGGATATCTTGAGGAGATATACACCCTGTCTGGTGTTAACAAGAAGGCCAACTTTAGAACCTTTAGGGATGTCCAATTTAGTTTAGACGGTCACACGGGGAAGGTTACCATGGTAACACCGGACTAAAGTTCTTTCATGTTATTCATATTCGTACGAGTATTCTTCGTCCTTTATTATTAGTATTGCTAACTTGATTTTCATCCCTTTCGCTTTCAATTCCTCTATTTGTAAATGGAATATTTGCTCCTTTATTATCTGACTTTATCTGACTTTATTGATTGAGGATTTTACAAATGAATTTTACCTTGGCTTGCAATAGTGACCACCGTTGTTTGTTTTGTTTTTTAAATGTACCTATGTATCTTGATTTGTATATAAATCAATTGTTCTTGTTATTTTTGTGATTTGTTTTTCTATGTGTAGTTTCTATCATTAGTACGAATTTCACATTTTTTAAATTAAAATTTATCCTTGTTATGGTTTTCTTTTAAAAATCGATACCGGCCCAGTCTCCGGCGTCCAGCAATATTTTTTACATAAATGTTTAAAATTTATATTTTCTGATTTATTTAAATTGGGAATATTTAAAAAACTTTTGTTTTAATTAATTAACTGTTGATATGATTTTTCCATTTTATTACATATGATTGTTTTTCCTGATATTTATCTAACCCACTAATTTATATTTTTGAAATAAAAGTTATTCATTTTAATATTTACACTGTCTTCATTCGTATTTTATTGTTCGGAATATTCATATATAATATATTTAAAGTCTTATTTATAATTTCCTTAAATTTATTATTATTTAAAAAGGCAAAAGATATCTTTCTAAGTTGCAGTATATCGAAAATTAGTATACTTACGTTATACAACTATTCGTTCAATAAGTCTTCAATGAGATGTGATAAATCAGTCCCAGATCAGTGTTTATTTCGGATGATGAAGTCGCCAATGCGTTTTGCTTCTCGAATGCCGGACAGGTGAGCTCCATGGGTTGAGTCTTGCTGGTTTGGATAAGTGTGTTCTCCAGCAAATAGAATCATCGGCTGAATAAGTAATTAAATATCACTAAATGAAGACATATTTTAACATTTCATATATTTTACAGCTGACGTAGGGGTATGAGACACTGTATAGCCTCCAGATAATGCACGGACAGCTAACAAACCATAACATTTATCTTCTCATGTTATTGCAATAGTATTTATATTTTAATAATCTTTCCAATATTTATTCATCAAAACTTGTACCTATATTAAAGGTTGTTGTACGTGTTATGCAAGAAGAAATTTAGATGTATTTTCCTCGTGTCAACAGATTCAATAGATAACTAATAACTTCCAAAATATATAAATTTTAACTATTGTCTCTAATTTAATAATATAGATTTAGATTATTTAATATATTTGCCTTGCATAAATATTGGATTAATTTTGTTTAATTTGTATTACTTTTCAAGATTATAACGTTTTCTGATAAGAATTTCGAGTTACCGAATATATTACCAAAATTCTTTCAAGAAGCTTCTTTAGTCCTTTGCCATTCAGTAAAGTTTAAATAGATCTATCCAATAAATCGCTTTAGCGTATATGCATTCCAATTGGTCTAACCACCACCAAGTGATTCCAGGCATGACCATACTTATTATCACTGTATTATAACTTGATACAACTGCATATCTGTATAGATAGATATCTGTATTTACTATATAATATAATAAGGTTTAGAAACGATAATATAGGTCTAAATACAAATTGCATTAAAATTTCTGGAGGCACGAGCCGTATCACCAACCTTTTACCCAATTTTTATAAAATTTAATATCGTTTGATAACTATTATAAATGCATATTGTTTTATAAAAATAAATGTTTTAAAATTATTGGTAAAAATAAAATACCTATATATGTATATATAAACATTTTCACTTTAACATCACATTTTAAAGACTATGAAATTTTAATACATTATAATCCGATTTTGATTAAATATTTTTTATCAGATATGAAAATAATCGTGAAAAGTAATACAAATTAAACAAAAATAATACAGAATTTATGCAAGGCTATATATGCTATTAAAAATATTTTATAAAGCTTAAGTTTTAGGTCAAAATATAAATTATTTCAAAATTACCATATAAAAACTTTTTTGTAATTGTTAATTTGGTTATGTGTTTTAATGATCACCCGATATTTATGCTTAGCTCCAATGATATTTCGATATTACTATTTGGACAAATCAGGAGAGGCCTTCAATTGTTGATTATCGATTTTTGAAAAATGCTTGAGGGCCCCAAAGTGGCACCAGTCGGTTTCTGAAACTCAACTTTTTAAAGTATAAATATTTCAGCAACAAAATCAACCCTAACTCGACTAGTAATATATTTAATATAATTAATTCAATTGTACTAATATATACAAATTCTATCGATATATAAGGTAGAAAGAAATTTGGATATTATTATATTTGTTAATGACTATTCTAAACATTTTTACTGCATTTCTACTGTTATTGAGTAATAATATTATACAACATATTGTATTTTAATGAGGCAACCCATTTCAACAGGTTTGTCCGCGACAATATTCCTTTGACAATATTATCTGCATTTAGTAAGGAAACATTAACTATCTGAAATTATCAATTAAGAGTTAATTTTTGGAAAATGTTGAGCTTCAATAAACATCAAAACAGTCGGTAGTTAATTACATTAACATAAACCGATGTGTCTACGGTATATTTCATCAGGTCAAAAAATAAGTATAGTAATTTCTGACGTATTTATAAATCCTTTTAGTAATTAGCCAGTATTGAGATCAAAATACGACAGTAATATAAACAGTATTCTTGCTTATATATACGTCGAGGCGCTTATCCGATACCCGAATTCTGTTTAGTTAGCGTACAAAATCATTGTTTGTTTTTAAAAAAGATAAGAAAACAACATAGAACAGTTTTTAAAATTGGACATCTGTCAAAAATCCTATACACAATCGAACTGATCCCAAAATACTTTTGTAACATTTACACTTTCATAACATATGTAAAGGTAAAAAAGTAAATTAATAAATTAATGAGCAGCTTTATTTTGAGAAAACAAAATAGAAATTAATCCGTATATATAATACAATAACAATAACAACAAAATAATATATTATACAATAAATAATTTTAAAATCATCAAATTAATTTGAAATGCAAACAATATAAACAAACTGAATTTTGCTATAAGTGGGTCATAGATTATATCATATATTCATTAAAAAGAGTCTTTCTTGTATTTCAGATTAAAACAAATTTATAAAATAACAAATATTTAATCATAATTTAAACTTTTGCAAAGATCGTAAAGTATTGTAGATAAAATTTAGGTATAACATACAATGAATTGGTTAGTAAAACTTGCTACCCTGAGGCAAGAGAACACATTTTTACACTATATATATGTACATTATGAAGTCAAATTCACAATGAAAACCTCTTTTTAAACATGTGGAGAAGATATCTCTATCTCATCTCTGAGATCAGTAGTAATGGAAGTATCACTAGATAATCAAAAAGTATAAAATCTCACAGGATCGACATGGATCTAAATTATCACATTGGAATATAGTGTATTGTAATCAGGTTGCGTTGATAACATGCGGCCGTAGCGCAGAGGAATGCTTTTATGCCCCAATTAATTCTTGACACACACATTTTGTAATGGATGATGTTGAAGTCCCTGAACTAGCATTAGCATCCAATGAAGAAGAACTGTGAACTCATCATTTTGAACAGTTTTTTATAATGTATTACACAACTGTAGGGATCTTAATGCAACACAAATTCTACGAACTCATCATAGCTAATAATAAAAGGCACCCACTGTGGGATTCGTTACCAAAGCGACAGTCGCTAGGCAACACAGCATCAGACAGTTGTTAGCTGCCTGGAGACAGAAGACCAACGATGGTTTGTCAACGGTGATTGCTATACAAACTGTTGTTACCACCAGTTGGCATAGCAACGCCGAGCGAGGGGTGAAGGAGCAGGGCGGCGGGTGTCAGGTCTACGGCCGTGTCCAACGGTGGCGTGGAGGACGCCGGCAAGTCTACAGGCCTGTCCACCGCCGCCGCCTGGATACTGGAGAGGTCGGTGTTGGACTTGCTCTTGACAAACTGGAAGTCCACGTGTCGGGATTTGTTCTCCTCCTTCTCCCAGGACATTCGCAGGAAGGGACGTTGGGCGTAGTTGTAGATAACTGAAGAGGAAATAATTAACATTGTGGTTATGAAAGGATCGATCGACATGGATGCAAGCGAAGTTATTATAAACTGTTATGCTCGTCAGAAGCAATTAAATAAAGTAAATAAAATCCACTGCTTAGCAGGTTTGGAAATAAAATGTTACAATGGATGATGACTGTTTTAAATGAAGACAGTTTTGCTTAACAGAAAAGTATGTTCAATTTGTAGGCAATTATAAACTAATAGCTTCAGTTACCAATGTTTGGGTATGTCTCAATTAACAGTCAAACGTTCTAGAGTTTTTGTAATTATAGAAAATATTAAAATAAGCATCAATTGATTTCTTTTTGCGAGCTAACCAGAATAATTTTTTAAACTTGCAATTAAATAACTCAATCTATAAAAACGTCAGTAGCAAAGATTCTACTTTTTATAGATTCTGCAACATTCAGAACAAACGGCCCAAAACCTAAATTAACTTTTAATTGTAACATTATAAAAACTGGAAAATTAAACTGATCAAATAAATGATATCGAGAGCATATTTCTAATTAGAATTTTGTCTATATTGTTGACCTTCTAAAAGGATGAACAAATACAAACTGAAATAAGTTGAGAAATCACCTTCAGGTCGGCTTCCTGGTCTCTTCCTGATCTTCTCTTTGTATGTTGGATAACCTGAAAAGTAAACAACTTTATATAATTATTTGTTTCAATCCGATATAATTAATTCTAATTACCTTACCTTGAAGAAAAGTTACATTACTACGCTTAAAGTATACACCAATCTGATGAATATATTGTATAAAAATCTCCCAAGTTTATAGATAAAATTACTTTTTTAACACTTGAAAATAATTTCAAAAATCTGTGATTGATGTGAAATCTAGCGCATGTTTGTTTCTATATAGTAGATACAGTAGATAAACACAGACGTCCCCAATATATTAACCACACATGTCCTCCCACACCTTCCACTCAAAACACGTTGGTATTCCACAACCACGACAAGTTGTATTTGTTAATAAGAAATATAATAATATTTAAAAGGTCGCCTGCAGGATGTGCCTTACTACAGGCGATAAATGATTAATACCCGATCTACTCGAACCACGCAAGCCTCTGAACAGCCTACTATGATTGACAGCCCCGAACACGACCATATCACATCGTACGGAGAGGAGTTCTGTTTATCTTCTGCCTGCATGCCTACCTTCAATACCTATCCTGATCTTCTTGAGACCCCGCTCCTTGAGGATCTGCTTAGCGACCTCCCGGTTCTCGATGTACTTGAAGAAGCGGAGCATGTGTGGATTGTGGACAACTGGAACAAGGATTCATAACACAAATAAATATTATGGTTACACTATCATTTCGTATCTTATCAAATCTAAATGGTCTTGAAAGTTACTCAAGAAAATTACATGATACATATTATTATGAATACAATAAGAACAACGACTACACTTTTTCGATAAATTTATTTAAAACTGTGTAAATTCTTGACTTAAACATAAAACTGTTTGACTTCATTTTTTCTACAATTATATAATGAATAATGAAGTTTTATGATCACTCTGAGAATTGAGTTCATTCTCGGGCATCTGTGGCGGATATGCATCGTCCCAATCGACAACATCATCGTCTGTAAGGATGACAATGTGACACTCGCGTTCCCCTTTCTGAGAATTAGAGAAGAGAGAGAAAGGAGAGAGTTGCAGTAGAGAAGGTCATGATACCACACGCTGTAGCCGTAGGGTAAATTCAGTCAACTATATTCGGAACACAAATCGGCTTTAAACGAGCAATGCTGATAATACGATACAGCAGAAGGAATTAATGCGAACAGAATTAATTTGTTAAACATGACCTTAGAAAGTTATTGATTCATATTAAACTGATGATAATTAAACGGTTTCACAAATATATCTCCGTATATAGTTTTATCTTAAGTAAACAAAAACTAACCTGTGCACAGTTGACCATCTGAGGAAGAATGACAGCGTCGAGGAAGGTGTGAAATTGAAGTCGTGCACCTTCGTTGGAGAGTTCATGAAGAAGGCATCCTATAATATACGACGACATGAGATATACACATCTGAACCATTAATTATAGATTTTTATCCATTCTAAAATATGAATGAGAGATTACGTCCGCATTATCTAACAAGATAATTTTACTGACAGTAAACTTAATATTAATGGAGAAATAATCAATAAAGATTTGACTAATTAAAAGACGTCTTTGAATGATATCAATATAAACAAATTCTTTTAATGGAAGATACGATTGTACTGTTTAATATAAGTGCATAATAGCAAATATTTTAAACTTTAGTGTAATTGTATGGTCATATCTTGATGATAGAAAATTTGAATACATCACAACAATCACTAATAAGTTTAGAGTTCGTTACAGAATTTATTGAGCCATTTTTCCTAATCATTAAAGTATAAAATTCCTGATACAAATTCGATTTCTGTTCGCTAATTAAAAATATATTAAATGTTTTCTTTTTAGAATATTAATCTGAGAAGACATCAGTGCAATTACTATAATAAAAAATATTCCATTTATAATTACATTTAGAAAAATTAACTATTTCATCGACAGCATTGTTTGCAACGAACGCAGTGAGGATAAACACCGTACACATAAGTAAGACTACTCACTGAGGTTGTCACATTTAATGGTTTCATAGGAGAAGGGAATAAGAAAGTAGTCGCAGGCCTCCTTTAACTCGTGAAGGGGTACATTATTCGGGCAGTGGATGTAACCGAGTCGATAATAGTCGAGCAATGGGCGAAAATGGGAGGAGGGGATGCCAACACAAAGTTCAATTTCTCCTCGAGAGTTGGGTAGTGTCACCATCGAGGAGGTGAACATACGGCCGAGCATAGTGTTGGGCTTGCTGCGAAACATATTGGCGTCGACAATGAAGCGAACATTGTCCACGAGAAGCACTGTTCGCTCACAGGAGGGGGAGTTGCTACGCTGGAGTAGATTCACTTCCTAGGGGAACAGTTTAGAATAGAATTGCACTACCTCAACTCTTTATCTCAATTAAACTCATAGTTTGAATAGACAGAAAAAACAATATCGGTAATCATTAAAATCCAGTGTTGTAGATTTGCAGCTTATTTCACAAAATGACATGTTTCAAGATAAATCGCTTGACTGCAAATAACCGTTAGTGACGTACAATGACGTCATCGATAATTGATCATACAAGTCTAAGGTCAACAGAATCGGAGATTGCGGGACGGTCTGCGTTTCAACATTTGGCTTAAACAGCTGTTACATTCTATATAGATAGTATGTGAATGACCTATGAAATTCTTCAAGTGTATAAATATAATGTATAATATTAGCAAACATTAAAGTACCACACTTCACCGATAAACTGAAAGAAGCCCGCTTGAGACGTTCGAGTAGATGTGCGTCTATACAAAGCCTCAAAGACGTATCAAATTGTACAAAAAAATTATTAATTGGGACCTATAATTAAAAAACCGCGCAAGTAATGTTTGTTCTTAATATCGCTACAAAAGAAAATTTATAATTTTTCTATTTTTTAAGTAACTAACCTATAATATTGCAACAAAAAATATCACCAAGATAGCTCACTCCCTCCGACACGGAAAGAGTTATAAAAGAAAGAGAGAAGCATAATCAAATTCAACATGATGATGAGAATGACGATGAGAATGACGAGGATATTTACTTCATTGAAGGAATTGTTAAGAAAGGGGAATAATCTATAGCCGACCAAACAAACTACAGAATTACATAAAATGTCACAAGCATATTTTTTTATTTGACATGGATGAGAAGAAAAGAATAATTCAAAAATGAACCTATCATTAAATTTATATTGTTTTTCTGAATTACCTTTTTCTTAATTGGTATCTATATTCAGGAAATTACGTATTAAATTATTTTTAAAAAATGCTGTAAAATATATAAGTGCATCAAATGTACTGCTTCTATCAAAATATAAATATAGATGTTCAAGGTGCATACGTATACCTAGAATACTACAAACGTACCGTAGATATGTATGCCTAGAATATATTGATTTAAACAAAAATAAACTAGCAAACATTCCCTGAGGCAGTCAAAAATTGTTTGTCACATTTTTGTGGATAAATTAAAAATGCCGGTACAGATTATTGAGCCATTAATGGCACGAAACATATAATAATGAAAAATTATAAAAAGTAACAAGATATTATCAAATGGTAGATTATAACAGATTATAAGTGGTTTGTATTAACTAAGGGTTAATATATCATAAGTTAAATCACAATAAAGACATTTTAAAAGGAATTAGGGGAGTCTTACACCTATTGTGCCAAATAAGAATGATAAAAGAATTTTCACCTGAATAATTTGCGGGCTTTGGTTGAGGATCTGACGACGACATCGAGGGAGGAAGGAAGAGGAGGGAAACTCTCCACTGTCACTTCGACTACTCCGAGCGGTGCCGACTCCTGAGTGTTCCTCTACTTGATGGTGAAGACAATACACAGGGCCCCCACCTGGACTCATTCCAGCTGCAAAAATAAAGAAGCTGGTAAACTGGTCAATCAAAAAATAATCACTTCATAATGAAAAATTCATCCACATCCTTTACACATAAGAGAATTTATTTAAGAATCCGGAAATGAGTTAAGTTGCTACATATACAGAATAATAAAAACTGACATAAATTGTATTAAATAAGGTAATTGTTTTATTTTATTTTACTTTATTTTATAACAATTAAAAATAAATACAAAAACATGATACGTATTCATTTAGCATTAATTATTAATAACAATGGCATTATAAAAGCATGTCATAGTACTTTCAAAATTTAAAAAAATGTGTAATACAACATCAAAAATAAGTAAACATTTAGTATTAAATATACATTGTTATAAAGAAAAACTTGCCTGGGGGTAAGGCAGAGGGGTCTCTTTCAATTTCCATGTTTTGAAAGTCTTTGCATGGCATTTCAGGCTCTACATTTCTGTGTTTTAATGCAGATGGTGGAAGATCACAAATTGATGTAACTGAATTATTTTCAATGTTATTGTCATTACTGGCCATGTATAGAACTTCTCAGTTTAATTCACTTCCAACTTCATTTAATTGAATATCTAAATTAAAAAATAACCAATTTATTATAATTTTCATTCCAATCAACATCCAATTTGAGATTTATTAAAAATCAATATAATAGCAATTGTTAGTAGAATAGCAAACATTTATCAATTCAATAGGGATAAAAAATTTACAAGGTTATTATTTACATAATTATAAACCTGAATAATCTTTTTATATTTCTAATTAAATATTTTTTTGTAAGTATTTTGCACATATTATTTATTTCGGATTTTAAATCTTACAAACAAATAGTAGCTGAAAGATTAATTATAATTTTGACATTTTTTATTTTAAGATATATTGTTACTTAATAAAATTCATATATAATTATAATAAAATATAAATTAAACAAAGGGGATGTTTTCAGGGAAATATTCAGAACTATTAAAGTTATGCAAAAATCATTTAATTTTAATACTAAACTTTTTTTAAATTACTAAAAAATGCACTAAGATATAGTGAGAAGAAAGGGTCATCTGTGAATATCTTAAGATAACTTTATTCTATTTTAATATGTGAGATAGGTGGATCTCACAATATTCAAGTTGATATGTGGGATATCGAAGTTATAATTATTGAAGTGTGCAATACAACAAAAAATAGGAAATATCTTTCATGGTGTCTGCATATATTGGACAATCACTTTTAAGAATTAATAAATAAATATATATTATAAGCATTGGGTCATCTGTGAAAGGGTCATCTGTGAATATCTTAAGATAACTTTATTCTATTTTAATATGTGAGATAGGTGGATCTCACAATATTCAAGTTGATATGTGGGATATCGAAGTTATAATTATTGAAGTGTGCAATACAACAAAAAATAGGAAATATCTTTCATGGTGTCTGCATATATTGGACAATCACTTTTAAGAATTAATAAATAAATATATATTATAAGCATTGCAAATTTACTCATTAAGAAAGTGAAATTATTTGCAATTAGCAATTTGCAATGTTTCATGCTAATATTATACTTACCAATAAATCTTACATTGACACCTAATTGACTATATGTATAAAGTGCCCTACCCTCACAGTTTCTAAAAAAGTAGGAGTAAAGGAGTGACAATACTTCATTTGATTGTATTCTGGATTACATGAAATGAACAGTGGCTATTTATTTCTAGATGTTGGCTGCACTAAGATGGAGTCTCATTTCCATGAGAACAAGAGGGCTCTCAATAAACATTGAGCCTTTATTCTTGAAATGCTGGCTAAGCACACAGATGCTAAGGTACATAGAATGACTGAATCTCTGCTCATCAGATATACCATGACTTATGCATTCAAAGCTAACTTAAGATGGTTTAATTCTTGGAAGCATTTGTAATTGCTATTCTCAAAATCCCTAATGATGCCATATATTTTACAAATGTCTGGGGCTACTGATGGTTTTAGCTGTGTTGTTGCTAATTGGAAGAATAGAGGCAATAATTTTTGTATGTATACCAAATTCACAATTGGCTAAGAAATTTAATAAATTTTGAGATTTAGTCATTATTGATTTGACTGTTATAAATTAGATCTTGACTGTGACAAGCCTATTTTTATAAATAAATAGATAGCAAATGGCCCAAATCTCATCCATGACAATGCCATGGAAAATATTCATGTTGCCATGCATAGCATTATTTTTCTGTTTCAAATAAGGACATTTGTAGAAAATTTATGAAAGCAAATCCTTATCTCTTATTGTACAAAATAAACAAAACTTTTGTCAGACTAAATTTTGACACATTTCTGAATTGTTATCTAGTCTTACTTAATTTGTAAAAAGAAAACAGCTTTCTAAAAAAACATATTTTTATTTAGTCTAATTTTATTTTTAAAAAGCTATCTAGCATATTTGGGTCAGGCCATGTCTTTTTCCTATGGCAAATGTCCAAGATTTTGGTTATAGGTAATAAATATCCAATCCCATTTTTAAAATGTCCATAGGATGGAACAGAGTGGTAAATATTAAACATTTCAAAAATAGGTATTAAACATCCAAACACATCCTAGGGATGTTTAATATAAATAAATAGTAAATGTCCACAGGATGTGGATAATAAAAATCCACCCAAAAAATAAATCTTATCAAAATGACGTTTTGGAATTAGATGGGACATTTATTACCTATAAACTAGATTTTAGCCATTTTATATTTGTGTATATATGTAAAATTGGGCTCTTCATATACTCATTTTTTATAGGAAATGCACACCTAAGATGTTATGCTGTAATTCTTATTTATTTATATATAAAATTTAATTTTGCCTGTCTAAAATATTTTTACAATAATTGCTATCAAAAAAACGTTTTATCCAAAAATTGCCATGTTATACATAACTATGACAAATAGAATTATAAAAACAGAACAGTTATATACCCTTTGGCTAGCCTGTATTTCATGCAGCCCTGGAAGCAGTTTTACTCAAGCTTTTTGTATATTTAAAAAATTGAAAAAGGCTAAAATATCCAGCATACAAAAGGCATTGAATGAAGTCTGGGCAGGCTGACCCTTTTTGGTGCTTGCCCAATTTTATATATAAACAGAAAGAAATTGCCTAAAGTTTGGTATGTGCAATTCTAATAGAAACTGACAGAAGTAAACCCCTGTCAAAAATCCTGGATCAAATTTATGCTCCCAAACTATAGGTTTGCCCTGCATTGTTTATAACTCTATAAGTAAAATTCTAGGATTAATAAATTTAAAGATAGTATTAATCAACAAGGAAATACAATAGATAGTAAAAATAAAAAAATATACTTTAATATGTAATAATTTAGGAAATGAAATATTAACAATATTTTACGGATCAAAATTTTGTATTGAATGAAATGATAAACTTAAAATTTGTATTGAACTATATTAATTTATCTAAGGAATAATAATAATACATTAATTTTTGTAATAAATATTTTTTAATTAATTAAAATGAGGGTAACATATAAATTTTTCATATAAGACCATTTCGTTTTATTTACAATGATTAATATTTGAAATACTTAAACACAGACATAATATGTATATATTTTTTCGCAATATTTTAAAGATTTAAGTGTTCCCAAATATAAAATAATGAAACCAAAAACAGATCAAAACGTTAAAAAAATTTAATTAAACATAATTATAGATAACCTTTACGTGTGGACGCAGTTTTTTGATCAATTTAGGCAATTAGTTTCTTTTTTGACAATAATTTATAGTTTATGACATTTTACTACGAATTTATCAATAATATGAATGAAAATTATATCCATATATACACAATAAATTATATAATAATATACGCATATAATAAACACGTAAATACATACACATATTTCAAAAATAACATTTATTCTAGTATACGCAATATATATAAATTTCCCAAAAAACAATTTACGTAGCTGCTACTCGACGTACAGATGACTGAGACACATGGAGAAACAACGTAGCTGCAAGGTAGCGTTAGACCACTGGACTACGTAGCTGAAACTTAGCAAAATTACGTAGCTGTTACATAGATTCTTATTGAATGCTACCAAATCGCTATATCTATATGAAACCTAGAGGAAAACTTACGAAACGTAGATGCTACTAAAATCCTACTTTTGAAACGTAGCTGCTACCAAAATCCTATTTATGAAACGTAGCTGCTACTCAAATACTACTAGTGAGACCTATATCTGCTACCGAATTGCTACTTATGAAACCTTGCTGCTACCGAATTACTATTTATGAAACCTATCTATAATGTCATACGTACATCATTGTAATTAATCAAATATTTAGAATTATTAATTCTTATTTGCGATGTATTTAAATAATTTTATAATAACCAATATCAATTTAAAGTTTGAAAATGTGTTCTTATTTTTTGACGAGCTTTCTATATAATGGTATTTAAGTAATTATATAGTCTTTAGATAGTCTAGATACTGAGATATAAGTGACGTAAAAGTATAAGTGATATACTTTTAATTACCTATTGATATAATTGACACATTCTAATATACTGAATAATTGGTAATTACTTTTCTGAATAATTTTACCTTTTTAAAAAATAGTTTTCATTGTTTCTACTTGTTATAAAATTCAAAAAACTATAAATCTTGTTAAATGTACGTTTTGTACATTATGCCCAATAAAATAATAATATTTGGATTAGTTTGAAATCTTAAATAGCTATAATATATGAAAAAAATTGTATACAGAAATATAGATAAATTAGAGAAGTGAATTATAGAAAAATTTATTTCTCAAAATTATAATTTACCGATCGAACGGTATTTTATAATTTAGAAAATAATTTTTTTCTATAATTCACCTCTCTTTATCTGTATAGCTGTATATAATTTATCGATAATTGCATTGGTATAATATAATTTAAATCGTTTAATTAATTATTATTGAAATAAACCGTATAGATAAATCAATAATTTCTACATTTCAATGAAAATAATTAGAATAATTTATCTATAGAAATAATAGCAAATTATAGAATTGAAATCAACAGCTAACTATTAAATTATTTTATTTAAATTGTTTAATAATTTCAGATTCCATAATATATCATAATTTACCAACTTTGTATAATGATAGACTATATATATATATTAATTTGGTATATGCAGTTGAATTTGGAAAAATAATTACACGAAGTTAAAAAATAGTCCAAAATAAAATAGTTAAAATCGGCAGAAATATTTAATTTCAGTAGACAAAATATTTTTCTATAAAATTATCTACATTTTAAAATGAATAATTCTTCCTCGCAATTCTGCAACACCCTTTGAATTCTTTCATTTCTATTTTTCTACAAATGAATCCATGAATTTTTCAATAATAGAACGAAGATATAAGTAACACAACCAGTCATATTACCCAGTCAACAAGTTAATGAATGAAAAAACTACACATTTCCTTTTCGGACTATATATATCCAGCCATTTAATCAATTCTAATTAGCTTGCTATACGATGGCTTGGCTTAACACGATGCCGAATTAATTGTTATATTGTAATCGACATTTAAATTAAACTAAATCTTAAGAAGATCTATAAATAGATTTAATTAATTAGACAAGATATTAACTTTCTCAATAAATTACAAAACGAAATTGTCCTTAAATAATTTCTTTAAATAAATCTTATATTTAAAAGGTTCTTGCTAATTAATTTTTCGAGTTAAATTTTATTAAAAAGTAGTCATAAAATAATTCTTATAATTAAAATTCTCAAAAGAAATTATTATTAATAAGAATTGAACTAATTCTCAATAAATATATGACCATTAATTATAACATATACATATAAATATATATTTGTAAAAATATCGGTTACAATTTTTGTTAAAAAAAGTACATATAAAAAGTAGTTTCGAGGACAATTCCAAAAGACTTTTGTAAAAAGAGAAATTTACTCCTAGTTCGAAGGACTTCTACCGGAATTTATTAAAAGTCGCGGACCTTGCGGACTTATTAGGATTCAAATACTTATAGGATTTCCAACTGACTACCATGGGTTTATTGGGGACCTATCAGATATCTGTAGGATGATTTTCTGGTGTACCTGTTACACACAAATTTTACGAATATTACTCACAAATAAATAAGATCTGCATATATAAAAAAATAATTATTTTTTTAAATTTATTTATTAATATATCAATTTATTATATCTTCAGGGAAAAATATAATTACTAATTTTGTCATTATAATAATTAATGTATTCTATATTCTATCACGGACGAGGGTTTATATTTCACAGAATTTGAATTCATTAAAAATTAACAATTTTTAAAGAAATATCAATTTTTATTGTTTAATCTGTGAAAAAATAAAAAGTAAAAAGAGCAATGCTGTATGAAAGTTGTTTATTTCACAAAATTTTGCAGTAGCCTGCCTAATCATATGTAAATGAATTTATTCTGAATAATTGAATGAATTTATTCATTCACATGATTATAATCAGGCAGTAATATGATAACTACTCAGGCAGTAATCATGATTACTATAGGCAGGCTACTGCGAAAATTTGTGAAATAAACAACTTTCATACAGCATTGCGCTTTTACTTTTTACTTTCTTAATTACTACTGATGCTGCAAAGAGAAACCTTCATATTTTTGGGAAAAAATTAAATGAAACTTTTTAATATCTTATCAATTACAGTTCAAATTAAAGAAACAAAATACAATAAACTATGAGTCATTGCAGTATCTGCGCTTCGTAGCTGCTACGTTGCAAATGTGTTAATTGGAAACTGAACCAAAGAAACTGACCTGCTATATTGCAGCTACGTAAATGAACCTCTCAAAATATTTGGGAAAGGGTTCCTTGTATAATATAATTTATTATCCATTTTTACTGTACATTATTTCATCGTTGAGCGCTAATTTCAATATAATGCCTTTTTATTAGTCAAGTAGGTATATTTTATCGTAAATTCTATTGTTCCGTCGTGAATCTCGATACTTAAAAAATAGGTACTATTGTTTGTGAATCGTTCTAAATAATTTTAAAAATATTGTTTAAGAATCCTTTGTGCATAAGATTTGTGGTTAAAATTTATTTTTCTGCATGGTTTATAGGGTTTGTATTGGATTTCAAAAATCCATTCTTGCAGCATATATTGAATTTTATTGGTATTAGAATTAGAATAAGTCTTTAAATTTCTAATGTCAATTATTCAGGATGGCCACATTTCCTGGAATTCGTGGATTTTCTTTATAGAAATTTCTTCCTCAATTTTTTTATAAACTTACTTAAAAGTCTTGAATATTTACAACAATTTTTATAATTTATTTATATAGATATTTTTGAAATTAATATATTATGAATATTTTATATTATATATTTTATATTACTTCATTCCATGTAAATGATTGGAATTGGGTAATATTTCGGTTATAGGTAATATTGTATAGATTTGGATTTACTATATTATTTACAAATTTTGAAGTTAACAGCAATTGCTGAGAAATTTTCAGCTTTCATAGTCCAATGTATTTGGACAAAGAACACAAACTTGAGGTGAAATGCTTAGTGCACCTTTCTTGATACTGTCTAGTATTCATTGCCATTTTGGTGAGTATTTATTAAGTTTAATAACTTTAAAAATTACCTCTAGGAATGATTTCATTGAGTCACATTTTTTGGCCATATCACTACATGATAGAGACAGAGCATTACCGGCATAACAATGTGTGTATGACGTTAGCAACAGAGTGCAAATTTGGATGGTTTGCAAACTGGCCAGATGAAGTAGGAATCCATGGCTCTGTCTGATGGTTTGTGAACCATTTGGACAAAGTAAGAATAAAATTATTACTGGACAGATCGGGATTAACATTACCATTTAATTAAATGAAACAAAACAAAAAATTATACAGTGTATTATTGCCTTTGGGACAGCACACTGTATAAAGGGAGAAAGAAAAAAGGTGGAAAAAAGCACCAAAAAAATAAAACAGACATCCAAGCCCCAACAAAACCTTTCCTATTAATGACCAAGAATAAACCAAAAAGCATTAACCCCCTTCTCCATACTCTTCTATCTTCTTTATTTAGTTCAAGGAGGATTTGGTCATCTGTTTATTTTATTTTATAAGCTGTAAAATTGTTATAATTATTTCATCCTCATTAATTTCATTAATATGTAAATTGTATTTTATTCTAATACCAAAAAAACATACCAAAGTAATAATATCAATTTAAACAAATTTTGAAATGCAAATTTTATATACTATTGACAGTTAAGTACAGTGCAATTATGCCTAATATTGACAACAATATTAACAAATATATACTGTAATTAGACAGAATTAAAATATCTATTATATTTTTATCTTTAGACATATATTTAAACATTTAAAAAAATTAAACTTCTTAATTTGTCAAATGGATCTGGAATTTTGTTAAAAGCAGTAAAGACATTTATAGACCTACATATATATTTAATACACTTAATATGAAATAGTTTTATAATAGTTCATAATTGATGACAATAATACTTCAATTAATGTGCATTTTTGTCAAACATTCATAATCTGTCTAGACAGCATCAGAAATGATGATAATATAATGATAAAGTAATTAAAAGTATTTTATAATGTTTTATACAAAAACAGGCACAAATATAAATTATTGAATAGATATAATAACTTAGCACATACTTTTAAATGTAATATTTAATGCAACTAGAAATACTGTTAAACATTCTAGATTGATCTGGATGGATCAGGAATTATTATCAATCAAATTATGGATTAAAAAATAAATATTTAGTTATATTCTCCATATTAGTTATTTCCTCTAACTATGTTGTGTATGTATTGTACGTATTCATGATCTGTCCAGATGGATCTGGAATTGTAATCAATCAAATTATGGAGTAAAAAATAAATACATACTTATATTCTCCTATAAGTTATTCCCTCTAACTATCTACTGTATACAATAAATTTTGAAGTATAACTTTATTAAAACAGTTTGATTTGAATCATATTATGGGATATTATTATATCAGATCAACAAAAGTAAAAACTGACATAAATTAAAAACCAACAATCTTATTTATGAGTTTGTTTAACTGACACATTAATTTTAAAAACATAAATCTTTAATTTTGTAAACAATTGTTTCCAATTTCTTCCATAGGTAATTGAGTTGTAGTATTTTTAGTATTTTTATTTAGTTGGACAGTTTGGGAACTGGCCAGACAGAGCATGGATTTGCAATCCGTCGCTAACATATGTACATTTAGGCTCAACTGCAAGTAATTGTTGAGCAACTCCCCTGTTCTTACCAGACATATTAGCAGCCCCCATCATAGCATTGACCTCTTGCATCTGACAATGAAAGATTGAGATGTAACAGAGTATCTTTTATTGCAGCTACAATTGCATGAGTTTTTTATGTATTACAAATAAAAGAGAGGTTGTGGGGTTAGTATATCACATATATATTTATATCTGAAATTATTTTTTTAATAATCTGAGAATAGACTAAATATTTTTTTTTACTTATATTAGTTGGGCGGCTCAAGCCTCCCCTAGCACTATAGTGGCTACAGGCCTGTACATATTTATAATAAACATCTCTAGGATGTGTTTAGATGTTTATTACCTATTTTTGGGATGTTTTATACTTACCACTCCATCCCTTCCCATCAATGTTTTAGAGATGGGACAATATGTTTATTATCTAAAGCCAATATTTTTTACAAATTATGTACCTCATTTAAATCTAAAATATGTTTATTGTTGTAAAGGCAAATAACAAGACATTTTAGTTACTGTCTTAGAAAAACAGGAATCAAAAATATAAATATTTTGGCCCCATTTTGTCCAATTTCTGTTATAACTTTGGGTGCCAAACTTTCTTAAAAAAACTTAGGGGCAAGTCCACAACTGAAAAAATAGTAATTTTGTACTGTTTTTTTTTTATACATTAACTCACCTATTATATCTACTTTATAGCATGTACAGTATAGTCTACTTAGTACAAGCTTGGTTAATTAAAGACCTTATTTAATACAAAAAAACTAGCTAGTCCTGACAAAATCTCTATTTGAATTCATTAAAAATAACTGGGTTAATATGAGAAAATAATTGATTATAAGCAATTATTTTAGAACCTACAGTCTAACCTACATACAACCTAACATCTTTATTACAACTCAGGTCAGAATAACAATATGTAAATGGTAAACTGATCACTAACAGTAATGCTGTGTATAGGTGAATTATTTAAATAGTATTTCAACATACATTCAATACATCTGTCCTATATAATGTCATTGCTATTAACACACTACAGGACATCTAATAAACCAACAGCAGAATAGTTGCTAAACAGACTATAATATATATGCATCTTGCCTTGTATGAGATTAACATTTATTTATGCACAAGCCTGTAAGGCAAGTGCATTGATAGTTATTGAGCATAGATAGGTGGGCAGGTATCATTGCTATTTTAGTTTAACTAACATTATATTTTATATACAAAACTACAGTTATTTGTGCACCTATTTATTTGCCAATTTTATCATATCTAAATAATCCAAAAGGGCCTTTCTATTTCCCCTAAATGGAATATTCAAAGGGACTGGACACAGCTTTTAAAAAGCCAATGGGGCTGCCCCCTTGCACCCATAAGTTCAGTGCCCATGACTTATTCATTTTCAATTAGAGATTATTGCATGCCTTATCTTTATTTTACATATTCATTCTCTTATCTCATCTCTAATCAACAGAAATGGAATTTCCATATACATGTTTGTGTTATTAATTATATTTGTTGAAATAGAATTATATAGAAAACCTGAATCTTTATTTTATCTTAAATCTTTTAGAATTTTAAAATATCAGATTGTTTTGTTTGAGAACAATAAGTTTTTAAAATTATGTATTTATCAATCATTCGGTTGGTCATGAAATTAATCTGTTGGTAAAGTGTAGAAAATAAATGATTATGTTAAAAATTAAAGGTCCAGGAATTCTTGAGGTAAAAAGGTATGAAAAATAAATTATTGTATTAAAATTGATTTTGAAGGTCCTAAAATAAAAAAAAATGTGGTCATTCTAATTATTCTTTAATTTTTAGTTAGAATTTGGAAATAAAAATAAGTTAGACAGGCTTTGTACTGGCCTTGTAAAATTAGAAAAGTCTTGTAGATATTAAAAAAAAATGTAAAAATGATGGGTATTGAAAAAGGCTTGGAATATAGGAGTTTATAAAAATTAGAAAAATCATGGAGTCTATAGTGTTCAATATTCTGTTAGTATTTGGAATTTGTTTAATGGTCCAGAAATATATGAAATGCTTATTTTTTGTTTAACATTTGTAATATTATAAATTCCATAATAAAGTTAACTCATTCAATACACAATAACATTGTTCAAAACTTTAGACTTTCTAAAAATACAAACTTAAATACATAGAAAATTATCAACTAGGCCACTGGATAAATGTCTCCTGTGTAATGCTAATGTATTACAATTACAGGGATGATTCTATATGAAATAAATATGAAAATTACTGATTTGGAAAAAACAGGACCTTTTCAAAACATGTTAAAATGGATTTTATAATTTTAGTATCCCAATTCAGACTTTTTCTTACAAATTTGTATGGGACTATTTTAGATAAATTAATTATACTATTATTGAAAAAATAAATCATTACTGGATTTTTCCTATGAAAAATAATTTTTAGACTAGGTACTTTTTTAATCTATAATGTCAATTAAAATTAATATGCATGTGTACAATAATTCAATTTATGACATCTTACTTAATTGTAATGATCTAATACATACAAAATAAATCTATTTCATGTATATTACCCTCTAACTACAAGATATATATTTTAGAAACCAAAATATGTTCATATAATTTTCGCTTTTGGTGTATTTGATTAATTCATGTCCAAGTTTTATATAAGATCACATTATCATTTAACTAATTGTATTTTTTGTAAATATTCAATTAGTAATTTTTATTATTGCCTTAAACAGGGGTAGCATTTTTGGTTATAGATTGTAATTTTAATGTGGTTGATGGTATTGAAATTTTTAAATCTCCTAGATATGTTCATTTTGTTCTAAATTCTAGTAGAATTTCGCTTTCTTGTTTAAATTCTAATGTAATTTTATCTTGAGCTAAGTTTGAATGTTTTAATACATTAACTTGTAAGAAATACAATATTTTGAAACAAAAAAAATGGTTCACAAATTCAATGACCCAGTTATGTTAGAATATGTTATAACTACTCATAACTCACTTACATAATTCCGATTTTTCCTACAATTTTTTAAACTAGTATTCATAATTCTTGATTATTATATTTTTCATGACAAATTTGTATTTCTTTTTATTTCTATTATTATATACAATTGAATTTTAATTAGTTGTATATCTATTTCAGACTATTTCGTAGCTGTTCTCAATTTGAATGCTCCCACATCGTCTATTGTGTGGACTTTATGTCGCCTTAAAATCTGGCAGAAGCCATACTCCTGGTTTGTTGTCAGTTATAAAATGCTATAAGAGTACTCGAGGGTTTTCTTTGAATCATGTTGTTGTATTAGCCAAAACAACTCGTTTTGAATTTGAATCACAACAGCATGATAAATTCAGTGAAGATACATTAAGACAATATGTGAGTTTTTATTGTAAGCTACATTATTTTTTTCAAAATTTGTACATTATGTATTAGTTAGTTAAAATGAGTGTATGTTTGTTTGACAAGTGTTGTATTTATTATAATAAATATTGATCTTTAAAAAATGTTCTTGATGGAATATTATTGATATGTCCGCGTTTATCATATCAGTAACTTTAACAATAATACTACTTGATGGTCTTTTTCGTATACGAATATAGTTAACCATTCTTACCTTTGTTTTCGAGTGGTTTTTTCTTTATCAATTTGTTTTCTTTAATCAGCTTAAAGCCAAAGGATCTGATTATGACGGTCTCTTCAAACGTCACCAACAGCACCTGAAAAGACTAGACAATCTCCTCCTTGAACTCAAGTAGGAGTCAGACTATTCCACATAAATCTTATCTTATCGCTCTATCATTTGTTCTATATATGAAAAATTTCCATTCTCTTATTCTTATCTCAGGAAACGTAACATCAAACACGAATTGGTGGACAAGGCAGGCTACACGAATGATGTCATTAATCGTGCTGACGTCATTATATCTGCCGGAGGAGATGGCACTTTTCTACTAGCAGCTAGCAAAATCGTCGAGAACAAAAAGCCAATCATAGGATTCAATACTGATCCCTTAAGGTAGAAAGCTTTTGTCCTATTTTTTCTTATGTCAATGCACATTTTTCAATATTGTACTTTTAGATCTGAAGGATATCTTTGTCTTCCTAAGAAATACTCCGATAATGTTTCGACTGCTTTGGATTTTTTGACAAGTGGACAATTTAGGTATGCTTTTGTTGCTAACAGTAACGTTTATAATGGTTTATTAAAAATGAAGTATTCTAAATTTTCTAGATTTCCTTCTATTAATAAAATCGAATCTTCATTGGGTTAATTATGAGTTTTTAGAAATTGGCGAACTTTCTCAATTGTACTTATAATACTAGTGTATTGTCCATCTGACAATACACTAGTATTGTTTGAAGTAAAACATAAATGCTAAATTCTATTGTTTTCTTACACGTTGGTGTTTCCAACATTTATCAACATTTAGATAAAGAAGTATGAATTGATCATTGTTAATGCTTTAGATGGTTGTGGCGCCAACGCATACGAGTAACTATGTCCGGTAAGCATCAGGAGGATGAAGGAGTTGATCTACAGCAGCTCAAATCCCGCGCCCCAGAAAAACGTTTTGATGAGCATGTGAAGGAGAACGAGGTGTACTCCAATGTCTCCAAACTTCTGCCATCCCTGCCCGATTGGGTGTTGCCTGTCAGGGCACTCAATGAGGTCTTTATTGGAGAGTCCCTCAGTGCAAGGTGACCAAGGAATGCTGTTTATTGTTAAATTCTAAAACTTAGAATATTGTTACAAACCTTTTTATAAGAAATCGATAAGTAATTATGGTTCAAAGTAGTCACGGAAATGAAAATTAGACATGGAAAATTTCAAATGTCTTCTTTTATAAATACGTGTGTTCAAAACAAATTTGCGCAATTTACAAGATTTTTATTTTGTCAGGGAAATAAACTATAAACCATTGTAATATTTAATGTTAAAAAAGGATATGTTTATTGATCATATCAATCTGTATAATTTTTATCCTAATATTTTTTGAAGAAAGCTTCACAGTTTTGTATGATCAATGTATATTTCTTGATCTATAAATGAAATCGCTACTTAATCATTGTTGGCTGCACTCTACATGAATATTTGTGTCTGACTTTATATAGGTATATTCTTTGTTACTTTATTATAGCATGTAGTGGTGAATTTGTTACACGCTGGGTTTTGTTTTTGTGTCAAACTAAACTGTTTTATTTCTACTTATCTACTTGTGTTACCCATTTTGAGATTGATGTATGCGAAATTTCGATTATAATTTTAACTATAAAATATCCAGATTTCACTTTTATTTAACAATTATTCAATTTGTTCATAGTTTAAATGGGTAATTTGGCTACAAAAAACATTTAACTTTGTGTTTATTTTTTATATTTGACATAAATATCTATTTCAATATTAGCTACAAATTAATTTCAATATCTGTATAAGATTACGATCACTTTGACTGTAAGTATATCTTTGTACTATACTGAAAAGTTCACAGCAGTTGTTGTATGAATTGATATATTTATTGAAATAGTTGACCTTCAGGCTTCTCTTTTGCATATATTCTTGTTTTGAACATAGTTCATTTAAGCTACATATTATAAACATCGTTCTTCTAATGCGGATATCATTTATATTACGCGCGCACGTAAACATCCAAAATACGTTATCGCACACACGGTTCGATGTAAATTTATTTTACATATTCCGTCAAATTAATTGCTGAGTATTAAAGTGGGTAGGTATTAAAAGATTTTTCGATTT
This sequence comes from Vannuccia rotundouncinata, assembly GCA_034780395.1. NCBI lineage: Eukaryota > Metazoa > Platyhelminthes > Proseriata > Coelogynoporidae > Vannuccia > Vannuccia rotundouncinata. Next base: position 7,654 of record JAUZNC010048656.1, on the reverse strand, counting down.
TATGTGAATTCTTAACTGTACAAATTTTTATCTCTTTGCTCTTCGTGTCTTAATTCACATGTTTACTCCCTAAATATGTAGGGTCTCCTACTACGAATTATCGGTAGACAATTTTCCATCACTAAAGCAGAAGTCCAGTGGAGTCACCGTTTGCACAGGCACTGGTTCAAGTTCCTGGTCTCTCCACATCAACCACCTCTCTTTCAACAATGTGAAACAGATCCTGGACATTGCCCAGTCCATGTGTCCTAGCAACCCCGATTGCCTCTTTCCAATGGACGATGAGAAGCCCATTGAAGAGATTGCAAGAACCTACAATTCCTCATTGTGGTTCGGCCCAGAGGAACCCCGAATGGCTTACACCATTCGGGACCCGGTCAAAAATGGTGAGATTTAAAGCCTTGGAAGTTGTCATTTCATTTTTTTCTTTTTGGTTTTCTTTTTTAATGTATAGAGGTGTCAATTGGTACGTTTTCTACGTTTAAAATATTTCCATCTAATACAATAAAGTTTATAGACTAAATTAACCTGTTATCTAACTAAATTAGTTATATAAATTTCCACTATTCTGATCAATTGGACGCCCACTAACCTTCGTTTAACACTAGAATTGTACTTGAAATAAACAAAACACTCGACATTTAACCTCAAATATGTAAGGCTTATTTACTCTGGTAAAAATGTAGATCAGGTGTACTTTTGTTGTCGCGGTAATGAATTACAATCCTTTAGGTTAACTTTCTTTGCTTAGAGAGTTGTTGTTAGTTGAGTGCAGTGTCACGTAGATGATTATTTCGTTATTCAATGAAGAC
>JAUZNC010048645.1:0-15776 GCA_034780395.1 Vannuccia rotundouncinata | reverse complement strand
CAGTAATTACTAATAATATTGAATTTTTGCCAGGGTCGACAGAAACCGATACTAAGTGACAACAATCAGCTAGATTACCAATCTAGTTATACTTAAACAAAGATAGTATGCTATATATAGATGCACAACTGAGTGGTTTCTCGAGCGCTAGTGAATCACGAATTGTGCATCTGTATTGTTGCACGGTGCCTACCCATCATCATTGACCACACGTCCATATTAGTACCATTGCCAGGTATCTCCAGAATAATTTAATTTATGTAAAAATCGCTGGTAAGGATTCAGATTAATCTCGACAACGCAATGTTCCAGTTACTATACAACGCAGATTTCGTTATGCCACTTGGTTTACAAACTTGGAAATGAATTTAAGAATAATTTACATTAATGAATGCGGTTATAATGTCTACACAAGAAGAATTCAGGGAAGGACTCCAGTAGGTGAACATGTGCGACGAAAAGTTGCTGGTGTCAGAGGTCTAAACATCAATCTTATTCTGGCAATCAATTCTAATCTTGGTTTTATTTATTTTGATCTTCAACAACAGACACTAACTCACCAAAGATATCAAGTACTTATCGATGAATTCATCAACGATGAAGATGCACCGCGCTTCCAGACATGGTGCGCATGGTACAAGATGGAGCAAAATCTCATATTAACACTACAATTCCTCCCCAACATGCAGATCGGTTCAATGTGCCCACACTACCGCCCATTTTTAAATCCAGTAGAACAGGCAAATAGTTGCTTTGAAGCGGCTATAAGTAGACAACTGACAACGAGTGTCGTTCAAAATGAACTTCTTGATATGAATAACTCAATAGTTGCTGATGGCAGTAAACATCAAAAATGGCGTTCAAGAATTCTTATGCTCCTGGACCGCGATGCAATAAATGAAATTACCCAACAAAAATTCTCTAATTGGTGTCTGCGAGTGAACCTCTTTATTCCTCCCAGTTTGACACGTATTCATATCGATGGTTGAACTATTTATAATTCAATTTGTTGAATGGTTTTGTTTTTGAATGGATTATGTTATTTGTTTCTATATATATATATATGATAAAATATACAAATTTTTAAAAATAATATTGGTATGTGATCTGATCAGTTAGACTTTGTTCAAAATAATGTATTGAGGACTAAAAATTTGACTCTATTACAGATTTAACAACTGAATAATTAATTGTTTCATTTAGTTAGCATACTCTTTTAAATGGATTATTAGGTATGTTAGTTTGATTGCAAAATTATTATCATTTGTACGATAAAACTAAAATGTGTTATTTGTTTTCTTAAACTGGTCCTTTAATTCACAGTTTTTTACATTATGAAAGTTAATGCTTTATTTGGTATCCAATTTTCAAATGTATTGTGAATGTGACTTTCGGTAAAAATTATAAAATTTATGTTATGCCGGCATCGAGAAAGAGAAATGCTATATTAAGATGTCTTGGCAAAAAAATAAAAGGCCAGTTGGAATATTTGTGTCATGTCAATTTTAGTTTATTCCTGTTTATGGCAGTTGTTGTTTTGCTTTTATCGGGTATCATTTATCAATATTATGTCTTACAAACTACGTCCTCCCCCACCCCATTCAGTGAAGCATGCAAGATAACCCTATCCGCCAATCAGCTCCGGTCCGATCTGGATTATCTACAGCAGGAGTGCCAGGTAAAGTCTACCCGCCTGGAACAGTTGGACCGACATAATGCCCAGAGGAAGCAGGCAGAAGAGGACCTCAGAGGCCTCGAGGAGACTGTCATGCGGGAGCTCAACACTCTCCATAATCTACGCATTCTCTTCGTGAAGGATCTCAACAACAAAATTAACAAGGTGTGGCGCTATATTCTGCCTTTTTGTTACCTTTTATAATAATTATAGATCTTTGAAGTCCTCCTAATTATCCAATTTATTCTCGACTATATACCAACTATCCCCGAAATATGACGAACTTTAGCATCTAACATCACTTAAATGTAATTATTTTTGAAGAAAGAAGGCTTTCACTGGTTTCCAAACTGATTGATGACCATGACTTGATTTCTATTTTTGAATGATTGTTTTCAATGAATTATTTATTTTGATAATATTGACTATTAACGGGAGATTTATCGACCACCTAAAATCGTTTTTAAATCTAAAATGTGTCATTTACAGTTATGTATTATCTATCTTTAATTTATCCAAAATAGAAAGGTGTTATAAAAATATAATTATATTACATCAAATGTTATTTAATGTGACATTTGTCGTCTGCACTATTATTCTATTTTCATTGTTTGAAAGAATATTTTGTAACAAATATATACATTCATATCGCAATGGAGTTAGTTTCGGAGACCAACCAGCTACTCAATCTATATTGACAGGTATATATCGCTTAGCCGGAAATTAATTTTATTGCGAATTGTCTAATTGTTATTTCAGAAATAGAATTTATTCCCACTTTCATATTTAGTATTGAAACAATCCTAGGTAGCATAAATGCCGTTGGCCCTTTGTATAACATTATTTTAGATGTCTGTTTTTGTTGAAATATGACATCTAATTCTTGGAAAGAAGTTTAGTAACATAAAAAAATAAAACCCATTGTTTCTAATGAAAAAATATTGACGGTTTATCTTTATTTATTATAGTGGTCCTTCGAAGCAAAAAGACTTTCGAAGGGCGACTGTAATAAATAAAGTTATTTCAAGGAGTACAATATACGTTTTTTTAAATATTTTTCAAACCTTCATTATTTTAAATTAAAAACAATATGATTTTATTTTTTTTAAATCTATTTATTGTGTAGTTATTATTACAATGCAATGTATGTTTCATTTACTTTTTCTTAAGGATATCCTTTGAAAAATATATCATTTTTGATCTACCTAGCGAAATGGATTCATTTTCATTTTTAAATTATTTGTTATTAAACAGAAAAGTAGGTGTCTACGTTTCGATCCGTACTTAGATACTACTGATTTGAACTCGACAATGGTCGTGGGTCGTGATTTAATCTTGGAAGTAGATTAGATATTCCAGCCTTCTATAAAATTTTGCAAAAAGGAAATTACCACACATGCATTGCGTCCCGAAACTGTTAAATGTTGCATGCAAAGTTCCCTATAACCTGTCGTGCATTTCCTTTGCGTATTGTTTTAACTATTCAATTATTTGAATTCCCTTATCTTTGTTGTAAATCTTCAAGATAGTAACTTTATCTTGTTGAAAAGTGTTGTGATAAAAAGGCATGGACAGTTGCAAAGTCTGCACTCGTGCAAAGCTATCAATATTTATTCACACACCAAACTGTTTTGAATCTGTACTCTTAAGCATGGTATAAAAATTAACTATAATTTGTTAATGCTTTTTGAGTTCTGATTCTAATAATTATGTTTCCGTGCGTGGGAATTGTAGTCATCATATCAGCTAACTTGCCAAAATTATTTTCTATAGGAGGTTAACAATCATATTGCTACAGCTCTGTTTGAAAGTTATACCTTTGCGCTTACAGAACTACAGAACTCCTCCCTTGGGATAGGAAGTTGGCGTGACTGCAGAAATATTTGAAAGGAAATATTTGTGCTTTTGTGTGAATTTATTGCATGTGGTTTCATTATTCAATAAATACAACAAAATAGACAAACATTTCTCGTGATAATTTATAATTTCGTTTAGACAGAATTTAAGAAAACTAGTTTTAATTAACCATTATTTGCACATCTTACGGATTATAGATTACATTAGAGTACATTAATTAACCTTACAAACAAAAAAAATGTTTTTCAAAAATAATATAATGAAAAAACTTAATTAAAAGCGTTAAATCAAAGCTTAAATTTATCGAATGTTGTTTTAGTTTCTTGGTCAAAGTCCTGCATTCTTGTTAATATGTAATAGAACATGGTGCTGTTAAGATTTACAGCCAATTATATACACAATTGGTATATAATAATGAGTTTTATTACAACAAAACTCTACTTTTAATTATAAGCGACAAAGATTTTCCCGTTTTCATAAAGATATTTTAAACTACAGTAGTCTTCATGTCAAAATTTATTCCCTAAAAGATATAATGCAATCTAAACGGTGAATATAATAACGATATCCCGAAGTATATTTCAATTTATTGTGTATTAGCATGTAGCCTCTAGGTATCGAGGGTTTGCAATTTGAAGAAATGGTTTTTGACACTCTTTTTATCGCACTCTGTGTTGGAAAACTATGAGTGTTTTATCTTTTAAAAAATGAAAGTATTTTCTATTTGTTTGTTGTCTAAATCTTTTTGTTACACTGTTGTGTGATGTTTATAATTACTCCGGTTGACATTTAGAACAGGGTACCTGTTTTCTGTTTAATCGGGTAGAAAAATTGCTCTATCCACGTTTACTTTTTCAAAAGATATAGTGAAGGGGAGTTGTCTGTCTTGTCCTACTATATTAAACCTTATCCCTATATTTCTTTGTCAGTTTTTTTTTACTTCAGTACTCTTTTATGAATATGGTATAAAAAGTTGATATTCTATCAATTCTTTGTCGATAATATCTACTCTACCTTTTCATCTCTTTTCCAAACGAGTCAAATATATACGTAAACATAGGACTTGTTCCATTATACTAAAAGAAATTAGTGCTGATGCATTTTGTGAAAAACAATCATTACAAACTCTTTGCCTCAAATAGAGACTCATTTTGAAAAACTGACGACCATCTTTCTCAGAATTCAGTTTAAATGTCCCTCGAAAAGTTTATGTATTTCAAAGTTAATTCAAGAACTTTAAGCCGGTTCCAATCCTCTATTAACTAATGAATGCATGGCTTTATTATTATGGGATTAGATTGTTATGATATCTACGAATTGGTATCCTAAAAATCTAATCCCACATTATCATGATTAACTTACATACTAATTATTCGAGAAAATGTGACCTTATAATAAAGATTGTCATATAATTTTTTTTCCGATAACGTCAAACCAATAACAATGCCATCTTATAATCTGTTTACTTGTATTCTCTATGAAATAACACGGCTTAAAATTTAATAATCCTAAAATATTTAGATCTGATTAATATAATTGAATTGACTTTTAATTCGTCTTCAAACTGTCACTTGAAAAAATTATGGTATGCTAGTTTATTGAATAGTTTTAGTATTATAACATAATTAATTATCTACAATATATAAAATAAATATATACAATACCTATTTACTAGTAAACATTATTTGATTCCTTTTTCTTTTTCCAACTAGTAAAGACCCGTAGTGTATGAGCGCCCTTTTTACTGCGCGTTTGCTTATATTTTTGACGATGACATTTTTTCCTGAGACCAAAAGTTGTCTGTCATAATTACCTGATCTTTTCCCAAGATAAAATACTAAAAAAATGAATTTGAGTGTGTTAAAGAAAAACAATTATAATTACATGTATCAATATTTTGTGTACATATAGGTAAATGTTTTCTGGATAAATCGCTTTAATCTAAAAAAAATGTTCAACAATTTTGCTATGTTTATGTGGGATTAGATTGTTATGATATCTGCGAATTGGTATAGTTGGATATCGATAAGTTTTTGAGAAGAATTATCCAACAATACCTAGAGATTATTGTAGTAGATTTTGTAAAGGTTTAATATTAATATTTTCGAAACACTAGCAATATAAAATATTCGTAGAGCTAGAGAATTTTACAGTAAAATAATTTTTTTTCATTTATTTATAAATATTACATATCTATTTATCTTCGATATACCGAATATCTGTAACACAATTCCTCCGCAATTATATGTGTTTTGATATATAACACCATAAGCATATACTACGTTAAACATTTATAATATCACACCTTAAACACATCAATGAATGCTAAATTGATCACCAAACATCGTTGTGTACTTAGTCTTAAAGAAGAATTAACATTATTTTAGTTTTTAAACGTGAAGGATAAAACCAGGACATCGACCTTTTATTATTCTCAGTTTATTACAACGTGTCTGGTGGACATGATAAATATAATTAGCAAATAAACATTAGTCTGATATAAAGCATGGATTCAAAAGTCTTCAATTTAGATTAGGATGAAGCTAATAGTTTGTTAAAGTTGCAGAAAAAAGGGTAATATTCTTTCTACTATTTACAAAAAAAACTCAATGCGAAAGAGAGGCGCTGCAATTTAAGACCATCCTTAATGAGTTGCTGTAGGCATGAAGCATCAAGTATAACATATTTACAAAATGTGATGTTAATAACGTTATTTTTAGATTAACATTTTTTATACGTTATAACCAACCAATTCTAGATTATTTCCATTGCACGTTTTAATTAAACTTCGGTTCGTTCTTTTATTAACACCCAACTTTGATGAATTTCGCTCGCTTTGAAGTAATGTAAACATTATATTATGCTCTATTTTATTACATTTAGAAAACAGATAATACCTATATATATATTATAATAACTAAATAACTAATCAATATACATTGATTCAAGTCTGTTAACGTGGTTTGTTCTCTTTGTAAATTTTGTTTGTGTAATCTTTTACTGGTACCTTTGATTAAAATTATTCTTTACAAATTTACCCGGATTTCTTTATTTTACTGTGTGCACTGCTAGTTAGCTACTATTAATTATTTTGCTTGTTTTCGCATAATATATACCTTTCTGACAGAGCTTTTTCCTCCGAGAACTTTATTTTCATATCAATAAATGCTTTTAGTGGAAGCAGAGAATTCTTGAGTGCATTAATAATGTTTCTGAATATTGATTGTGCTCATTGTATCGTTACGTGTTTCTTTTATTTAATCTAAGTTTTACAATAATTTTAATTCATTCATTTCTAGATTAAAAGTAAAATTGATCGGTTTGCAGAACTCGCGCAATTTTAATTAACTGGGTAATTTCTTCAGCTTATCAGTTATATTAATATTCAAATAAACACATTTTAAAAGTTGTTTTATGAATAAAAAATAATTATAGTTGATATAGTTATATCTATAGAGTAATGTTATGCTTAATGTAATTAAGTTATATTAATTAGTTTTTTTTTCTTATTATTTAATGTTATAATCAATCATTATTTAAAATGGTTTTGTGAGTCAGTGAAGCACATATAAAAATATAAAGGTATATACTTCATTATTTTTATCAATTATCATTCCTATACAAGGCATTAATATATAAATCGCATGCTATCAGTCCCATTTATATAATTAATCTGTTTATATGATTGAGAGCTCTCTTGCAATACAACATTAATATTTTATAAGTTTTCCTCTGAAAATCTTGTCAGAAATCTGCTCCAATTTGATATGTCATTTATAGAACTTAACTCTGATAATTTATAAATCCATGCTTAATATTGTTAATGGCATCTCTTAACTTAAAGTGTAGTAATTTTCAGTAAAGTAAGTTTTTTCTAATAATAATATATTATTAAGACTCTACATATTGGTAGCAATAAACATTAGTACATGGGTACATGATAATAAACATAAGTAGGTATATAGTGAAAGAGCAAGAAGGATGTGAGAAAAAAAATCTCTTTCACGTCAGTAAATAAATTGGATTAAATGAATATGAAAAACCTAAATTGATAATAAATTTTAACCATGTAAGTACATGCGTCGCACAGGAAAGATATCGATACAGATCAAATATAAATTAATGTGTCTGCGATAGGTGGGGTCGAATAAAGATGAAATTCAGGTTGTGTGAACTCAATAGAAATATTCTTTTTTAATACGAGTCTTTTTGTTTTTTTAGGAACAAAGGCTGTATGTATACATTTATTGTTGTTTTGGTTAAGCAAATTCCGACCAGGCACAGAAAAGTGCGGTTAATACAAACAACTTAGTATACTTTTTTTCTCAAAACTGATATCATAGCATACATCTCCAGCAATATATACACACCCAACAGTTACAAACTCTTTATTCTGAGGACATGGTAAACTAAAGGTCTCAGTTTAATTATTGTCAGTTCCATTTATTGTTAAAAAAGGTTCTTTAACCGGTCAAAGAAGGTTCTGGATTTGAGTCTATATCAAAAGAACCGTTGGTTAAAGAACCTTTAAAACCTTTTTAAATGTTCTTGCAGCCAAAGGTTCTTTAATATACCTTTTCTCAAAGAACCTTCCAAAGAACCTTTATTTCTAACAGTGTGCCTCGTTTGGGAAACAAATTTCTTTATGGAATAGTTAAGTGCCTGAAACCCATTTACAAAACTCTTCATTCGATTTCGCATGCTTTATTTTTCAAACACCTATTGATATAGATATTAATATAAATCTCAGAATTATACATATATGTATTCACATTTAAGTATTTTTCTTTGTATTTAGCATCCTACAATTCACCTTCCTCGATATTATATTTTCCTCCTCAGATGTAAGTAAACAAATAAGATTTAATATAACAGCGTTCGTTCAAAATAAAGTAGGCTTCTTTATTTATTTTGAACGAACGACAATAAATTAATATATTATATTAAAATCTTATTTTACATCATCAATGTTAAATTGACACCTTTTTCTAGAAAATTAATTAAAGAGAACAATATTTGAAATCTTTCAACATGTACAGTTTATAGTAATCAATTCTTATCGTAATACTTCCGGAACCTACAATTAGAAATAGATAGAAAATAGAAATTGTTCAGTTGTAAAAAACATTCTAATTCACTTTATGATTAAAAATGAATAATTAAATTTTTAAATACACGTCGAATTTACTTATTGTTATAACTAAATTTGTTTGAAATATTATTTCGTTTTCTTCTGCTATTTCTCGAGAATTTCAACTCTTGATAACAACAACATAAATATAAATATCGCCTACACGTTTGTTTTTCTTATAGTTTATTGTTCAAAAATACACTAGTCAAATCTGTGCTTATTGAAGCGGATACTGTTTCCCTTGATTTACATTACCGTGTACACACGACAAGAAAGCTGAGTTGCTAATTGAAAAAATCATAATTAATAGAACTAGATGTAGCATAAGCAAGTTACTGAATTTAAAACCTTTGTTGCGTAGCAGCGGGGGTGTGTAAAAGTGTCAAAGAGCGTGTTATTTAAATTTTTTATTTTATAATTCTATAATGGAGAAATAATATAGTTGATTTTTCTTTTAACTTTTATTTTTCAATTTTTCTTTTACACAAAAATAAACATTGATTCTATGTGCTGAAATTCAAACATATTTTATAAATATTGTAAAGAATGGTTGTAATGGCATGATTCTCAATTGAACTATCTAATATTAATTATTATTACTTCATTTAGAAATGTATTTTAGTACCGATTTTTCTAATATCCTGAAATAAATGTTACTTTTCAAATCATTAATCTTCACGGCTTTCCTTGTCTAAATTTATTTAAAAAGTTTTTTGGAAATCTTGTGAAACCTATATTGCCGAAAATATAAGATATTATTCCAAAATATAGGAGTTGCATTTCTTATCTCAATTTAAAGAGGCTACTCAAATGATTGGGGGACCTTGTTCCAGCTGAGCAGTCTTTTCTTCCTGGTGATGGAACTAAATAAGTTGTTTTAAAAACCCAGAACAAGATTACCGGATTTAAAAAGGAAAGATATAACAACAACGTTATATAATGCGGTTAAAACAGAATTTCAAACAGCTAGAATTGTTAGTTAGAAAGAATAAATCGCAAGCAAATAATAAATAACCCACAATTCACTCTAACTTGCTCTATGTCGAAAAACAGCTTCTACATTCTTAGTTTGATTTATTATTTAAAAATATGTTTAAAAAAATCGCGGAACTTTTTGGAATGTTATACTCTTGTGACTGACGTAGGAACAAACGAACACAGTCGTTTTCAAGAACTTTTGAAATATTTCAGAATAGCTATCACGCCAAAAAAGAAAACTTACACTTATAATATATAATTATTTTTAAGCCGTCTATAAAAACGAATAAGTAATATCTTTTGCTTCAAATGCAAAAGTCTATATTATCTATATTGTGTCTGTTTATGGTGACCTAATGTTCAAACTTTGTGTACAGAAGAGCAAACCGCATACTAACAGCAGCACCAGTCCTTCCCAGAAGACTCCTTCAGCGACGGGAGTCCCCAATATCATACTCGAGGAGGAGATTGCTACGACAGAGGCAGAGGATGATTACGGGGAGACGGGTGAAGAGAGCTCACTGGTCCAGAGGGAAAAAATTACCTTCCTGCAGAGCAATCTGGACCAGCTGACCAAAGTTCATAAACAGTTGGTGCGTGATAATGCCGACCTGAGAACAGAGATACCCAAGCTGGAGAAGAGACTCAAGGTGAGATTATGTCATGGTTAGATATTGATTCTTTTATAACTAAGGTGAGTTAGGAAAAATGTATATATGATATTATAACAAACATTAATTGAAACTAGCTGTAATTGATTGCTATATACAACTTGAAATGTTACAAATGAAACTTTAACTAAAAAGACGAATGGAAAACTCTGGGAATCTCAATAATCTTCCATGTTATTTTGATGAAGATAACAGAGTAACTAAACGTTTTGTTATCATGACTTCCTCTAAACAAAAACGAAAAAATCACTAGTACTTATGTGCGCGATTTTAAGTTTCATATTTATTTTCTAACTTGAAGCTTATTTTTCCTTCGACGTTAATTATCCCAATGCTGTTTTTATAAATTTCATATTTGCTATATTGTTTTTAACAGATCAATATTTTTCATATTATATAGGTGTACCTATAGGAAAAGAATAACCTTGAGACGATACTAAAATGAACTGAATTAGAAATAATATAGAAGAACACTTGTATAATAACATCTTAAATCCTAGAGTAAAACCTTAGTGTATAATATTTCAACTTCTTTGAAAATATCATTTAAATAGTTTTTATATTTCTTTATGAGTCCTTTGTTATGTTTACATTTTTCATTAGCCTCAAAATGTATTGTTAATTTAAAAAATCAGGTCAAAAAATGACAATGTAATTAGTTGTATTGAATTTTATTTACTGTAAATTGTAATTATGCATAATCTGGATAATTTTAAATTAGAGGGAATTTGAAATAAAATATTTTAATCCTCTACATGAAATCAAAATTCTTGTTATTTCAGGTATTGTTATTATTATAGCATTTAATGCATTGTGCTCTACATCAAGATTATAATTTTTTCCTCATTATTATAGCACATGAAATGGTATATATTTTATTATGATATCAAAATATGCTTAAATAACTGTTAACTGTAAATAAAAATTATTGCTGGTCGATAACTGACTAAATCAAGAATTAACTGCCCCTTACATAGATCATAAGATTACTAAAAATCATTTTATGGAAGTTGTTTTCTTAGATTTAAATTGCCTCAAAGATAATTCCAAATATGCTTATATTCTAAAATTTAGAATCAATTTGTCTTTTAAAACATCTATACAAAAGGAGTAAGTTTTGAACATTTTTCTACTTCGAAAAAGAAAGCTCCCTTATAATTAAGAAACAGTTTGAAATTTAAGATGTTCAAAACAGCATTTACTTATGAAGCATTCAGAATCAATAACTGTTCTAACATCTCTTATCGATCGCCAACTCACCAACCCCCATCGTAAGTGTTGACATAGAACCACGTCAGATGTCTTGATTTCTGTTCAATTAAAGATAAGAATGGTGTCCTTATTCAATTTATCACAATATATTATTTTGGAAAATAACTTAGACATAGTAGTTCCACTTGTACCGCTAGCTCGAAATAAAATAAAAGAATTGTTTATTTTTTAAAAAAATATTTACGATTAATAATCGGATATTTAACAGCCCAATGAATTATTCTGTCGCAAAAATTCATACATTCTCTGCGTAGGATTTCTTTATAACAAATTAATGTAATTTTCATTTTGATGTATGTACTGCGATTTATTTAAGTCAATTATAATGTATTGTAAAATGAATCTTTCGTACATGTTTTGTTTTATGAAAAAATTTTGTCCACTCAGTACAAAGGGCAACTTTTTTTTACTCACCTACTGATTTTATTTTGTCAGAAATAAAAAACATCTAAACGTATTTTTTGACTTTATTCTTGAAACAGGGTATTCCAATCTTTGTTTTCACCTTGGTTTGAAGTGAAATAATATCTTCACCTTTTTATATTTTTTAAGCTTTTGCTCGAAAATGTCATCCCATAATGTCATAAACAAAATTCCCTTTGCATCTCGGGTGGCTGTTTGTTCGATATGTTTGAAGGTTATTGTCACTCCATTTAAATTTTGTTATTTTATATTTGCGTTTCTTTAATTTTGAAAAGTCAACTGGGTATTGACTTGGCAGACAGGTATAAAATCAAGATTCTACTAATTACCTAGATGACTTAAAACAGTTTGTGTCTGAAAAATCTAATTGTTTTATAAAAATAAACAATTATTGAGGAAATCCACAAGGCAAACAATGATTAATATTGGAAAAATTCATGTTTGCATCTATTTTACAATAAATTAGACATTCCGTTTATTAATTGCATTTGTAAAATAGAATTGTTTCTTTTTTTCCATACCTTATAAGACGTTGTCATTTTTTATATATAATTACATTTTTAACATTATCAAATTGTATCCAGGTATTTGTGGCGACAGTAGTCATTGTTTTGATTATTATTAAACTTCAAATTATATTTCGCATTTACTCTGTGTCGACTCCAAGCTAGATATGCATATTTGTATTTCATTTGTAATATCCATAATTATGTGGGTAAAAACTATCGAAAATTTATTTTCTTTTTTTCTGCATGCATAATTACCATTTACATACTTTTTGTACTTGCTAAACTTATTTTGATCTAGGTTCTTTGAACATTATTCATAGATTAAAAAATTATAGCAATTCAACTTTACTGTACATTTTAGAGAGGATATCCAAAAGATATAACTATACTATACATTATATTAATATAGAGAGGAAATCATAGAGATATAACAATACTATATATTATAATATAGATAGGAAATCTATATATCCGAATCATCGCATCGTTTCATCCGTCCTAAACGGATAAATGCGACTTCTTCTCCTAAAGAGGTTTTTCTTATCGTATCAGGATTTATTTATCTGGATACTGGAAGCACAATATTTATAAGATTTTGCCAGTAATAATTTATTAAAATTAATGATTCATATTTCGATATGTCTATTTCTAAATGTTATATTTTGTAAATTCGATTCTCCATAACGTTAAATTTAAAACCAGAAAATCAACTTGTTTTTATGTTTGTCTAAATTGCATTCCTATGATTTTAATAAAACATAATATGCATAACTTCCTTTTATAAATATAAAGCTTTCTAATGTCTATGATTTATTGCATTCTGTACTAGTTGTGTATTTTTTCGAATGATTAATAGTTTACTGTATCTATCACATATTTTATATTTGAATACTACTTAAATTTGAATTTGCTACTCGAATAATAATTTATTTATCAAACTCCCCACGAAGAATCAGACATATCCACAATCAAGAAAAAAGTCTTGCTAATAAGGAAATATTTTGTTTTGGCTTGGCAATAGTCAAAAGTCGCATGAGCATTACATTATTTTGCTAATCCAAGTCAAACTTTCTACCAACACGTACAACTTTTATGACTTCCTATTGGGTAATACTGTTGACTTTCGCTATTTAGACACTTACTTAAATATCTAGCAATTTATTTTGCTAAGAATAAATGTACCAATTTTTACTAAATGACACTATTTTTTACTTAAAAAATATTATGGATGCGGCTTCTGTTCATTTTTTAATCGACTTATAACCGGATAATATAGACAACTTGCTCTTCTTTCTGTCTCCATGATTCGCATTTCTACCTATGTCGTTGACAAATATTAAATTCACATTTTAATTTTATCTGAGTTATAAAATATTAAGTATTCCTTAGAATTCATACTTTATATAGAGGATGTAGGTCTTTGATAAATTATACTTTGTCAAGACCTTAATGTACATTGTTAACGTAAGATATCTTTTCTGTATACTGTAAGAGGAAAGGATATGCGCGTCTTTGGTAAATTATATCCAGACAAGACCCTTTATCAAGAACTTTCCCCAGGACTACATTTATCGGGAAATAATTTTATTCACTATTATTAAATTAGATTTTAATTAGATATTTCAAAATATATTCTATCTTTTCTCTCATGTTAAACTTGCATTTGATAATAAAGAAACAATGATATATTAATTCAACTTGTGGTCTTGATGATATATATTTTATTTTTATCAAATACGTAATTTCCAAAATAAAAAAATAAATTGTAATTACCTTTTTGATCAAACGTTCGATTAAGAGGAAACATTTTTTGAATATATATTGAAAGAATTGATTGATGTAAAATTTGTCATTCTTTTGGAAAAATTTGTTTTCAGAAAGTTAGTTGGATTAATATGATTAGGTAATGGTATAGAAACCTGGTATATCCAATAAAATACTATCAATATCCAACTGTTAAATATATAAATTAATTTTTACTATAATAATAATGTTTATAATATGTTGCGCCGTTTTCTATTAGACAGTAATTTTTATTCCAGTTAATAAAAAGACGAATGCCTTTTTAAATCGTTGTACAATACAATCTAATTAGGTTTAATACTGAACATTGTATGGCAGATATTTAAGGAATAGTGGACAATCATATTGCTGAAATTTTAATTACGAATTAATTGTTACAAAATATCGATTTCATATATTTTATTATATATAATATTGCGCTTAGTATAAGCGATCAATGTTACAATTCTTAACGTAAATTTTTATCTACCAATAAGAAAATCGTTTAATTTATTTATAATAAGTCTTATTAAGTTGAATATGTTAACCGTTATTTGAGTTGTTTCCTCTTATTTAATCTTCATGTCTGTAATTATTTTATTTTGCTGCTTTATATAAATATTTTCAACTACTTCATATTAATTTGTATTGAAGCTTAAGTCTCTTAATGGTGAAATAATTGTTCCATATTTTGTTTCTCTTATACCAGCCACCCTCATAATTAAATTGATTTTTTATATCATTTATCGATTTAAATAGAGGAATTTGTTAACATTTTGATGAGATGGACTCTGCGATAAGAATAATATTTGATTAGAAAATTTACTCTAACTACCTGGGTCTGCCAGTTATAATTTCGACTGTTATCATCAATTTGAGTAATTAGAAGTGAGGCCAGACAAATTGAATCTGTGCCCTATCGGGTTATGTTGATTTCTGAAGACCAAAATCCGCGCAGTAGAGCATAGCTTTTAGGTCTAATTAAATTGTCTTCCGCATATTTTAGTTTTCCGTATATTAAAGGGCGACTTAATGGCTGCAGAGGAGAGTGGTATTCAACAATTTTATTACTTATAGAAACATATTTTATGGTCTTTCTACTTTGTTTGTCAGTAACATCTATTCTTTGATTTGTACTTATTTTAAAATTAGTTTTTGTAGCTATTTTTATTAATTTAATGTAAATGAAGACTAGTAAATTCACACACATTATAATTTAATGGATTTGAAGTGTGTGTGTGTGTATTCTTTTGATTTATGTCTATACCTAACATATACCATTTTAAAATGTGTTTTATCATTTCGTAAAAGTCGGCTAATTTATTGACATACATTTGTGACACATGCCAACTCGGTGTTAGCCTAGAATATATATTTTTTAACTCCCTATTTAAACGATACTAATTATAAAGAGGGATAAATAGGATAAATTTAATTAGATATTAAATTAGATGACAGATGTCATATTACGACTGTGG